>JAYEPQ010000004.1:13653067-13780759 GCA_036321105.1 Dracaena cambodiana | reverse complement strand
AACTGGTATTCATTTTTTTGGGTTTTAGTTTTTATTTGGTCTTCCATAAAGTAGACATAAAACTAATAGTTTTTTGTGAATACAATATTTTGTATCTACTTGATGTAAAAACAAATAAACATCAAAATTCATGAAATTTGATTCTAAATAAGCTAAAGAAGTAAAGATCATGATCCAAAAAAATTTTAAAAAATAATAGAACTATTGTTTTTTTTTACTTCTGACTCACGTAACTTATCTGACATAGCGATCCATATATAGTAATCATATGTGTGTGTGGGTGTGAAAAATAGAAAAGAGTTGTCGATTCATGTAAGCTATCTAAATTGCAGTTCATTTCCAATATCTTTTATAATTTTTATTTTTCTTTTGGATTATGATTTCAACCCTTTAAGGTTCAGTCATTCCCAATTTCTTAAATTTTAGTTTTGATTTGGTTTTCCATCAAGTAGACATAAAATTAACGATTTTCGGTAAATATAATGTATCCACTTGATGAAAGGATAAATAGACTCCAAAATCCAAAAAAAAAAAATTGATCATAAAAAAAACTGAGGAGGTAGATTCATGATCCTCAAATAAATTTGAAAAAGAAATAATGGGATCATTACTTTTTCGCTGCTGACTCACATAATTTATTTGAGTTGGCGACTCATTTACATTAATCCCTATATATAAACTATTATTAGTCCTAAGAGAATGCTTTATGTTCCTTGCGATCAAGAGGTTTAACTTGAAAAATTAAATTCAAATAAAGGATGATATGCATATATAGAAGTACGAAATTTGGTTCTAGATCCAAACCACATGCGTAGGATTCAAGATCTTAAGTAAATATGGTTATATAATGAAAATCCCAAAGTGATGCTAGTGAGTAGGATGATAATGGATGTATCCACTGGCTAATTTGGTACTCACTATACAAAAATTTGAATTAGAAAAATAAAAAAATCATTTTAAATTCAAAATTTTGTATATGACGGATCAAAATTTGGCTCGTAAACACGTCCATTACCATCCCTACTAGTGAGCCAGGTCTGGACCAAGTTATAGCAGTATTTGTACCTAATCTGAATTAACATTCCCCATTCAAAACCTACCTAAAAGTATTAGAAGTTTTTTTTTTTTTCCTTTTCTCCCTTCAAAACTCACCTGAAACATATGATTTTGTCATATTTTCAAGAGATGTAAACACACTCTAAAGTTGAAGAAAAAATATTCATGATATTTTGTAAATCAGTGTTCGACATGAAAAATCTCCTAAAATTATAATATTAAATCTCTATTCTTAATATAAACTTCTTTTTGCGCACATGGTTGTTGTTCATATTTTGACTTTGCAGTTTCCAAAAATTATAATCAAAGAATCCTAAGATTTCTATAATCTTGTATTCTTTAAATCTATAATAATAAAAAAAAACTAAAATTATGATGTTCGAATTAGATCATAAAAACTGCAGCCAAAGTTATAAATTATTCGAGTTTCTTTTTAAAAAAAGAAAAATAATAAAATGTGAATGAAAATTGAAATGATGAGGCGTGCAATCTTTCCATCGAAGCCATGATGCTTTCCTATGATTACAGGCCTGTTGTGGGCCTTAAAGTGCCCTTCTTAATCAAAATCAATGCTAAACAAACTTCTTAGGGGAGTTTCCTAAGAAGCACACCACTTTTCCTAGTGAGCCCACTATGGACAACCTTAAAAAGTGGGCTCACTAGGAACAATGGTGTGCTCCTCTAGAAACTCCCCTTCTCAGTTCTCATCCCCACAAATGAATAAAGAATGTGAGCAGTGACAAAAGTTTTTTTTTTTTTTTTTGGAAGTTGTTTAAAACAAACCATACTCTTTCTTTTGCTGGTAAGAACCAACCTATGCCGGAAAAAGAAAATTTTATAAAAAACTAAGAGTTTAAGAGATTAGATCGAGAGGGCTCTTAATTTATGTCCTTAGTAATAATAATCACGTCGGTATGCTACTTTTTATTAAGGTGGCGGATGGTGAGGTTATAACTTCTTTTTTTCTGGACACAGATATTTCTCCTGGTTGAAGATCCGTCCTCTATCCGAAAAGTGGATCGTATTTATACAAATGGATCTTTTGTGGTGAGCAGAGTGGAAGCAAATTTCCAAAATTTCTCACTCTCCTATATGAAAATAAAGTTTTCCACGTGCATGGATAAGCGAGATCAGATGATTCCACTGTGACGGTAATGACAGGTGAAATATTGGTAAGTCTTTAACATATCGAGAATCAACACATTTTCTTAGTAAATTCCAAGTCTGTGATCTTTGTCGGCTTATGAGACTCGCAAATTGGGCCTTTATTCAGTGGGATTTTATTTTGAACAGAACCACAAATTATACAATAATACTTATCAAAAGAGAACAATTATGTCATAATTTCATATTCATCGATCAGAACTAACATCTGCAGGTGTGATATATAATGAAGGCAACATTATATGTTGAGGAATTACAAGAGGATTCCAATGCCCAAAAATATTTTATTCTGATATAAATTGAAGAAATGATGTGATCAAACATCCACAAAACCAATCAAAGCTCAACGTAAACTCTTTAAAAGTTGTGTAACATAATGAAACGTGAAGAAACGATATGTAATTGTCATTATATCATTAATAGGTTTTGACTTTTGAATCAGGGAAATAAAAAGTTTTCCGTGATCGTCATGACCGATATTTGTTAGAATATTTAAAAAGAAAGAAATAACATGATATTTATATAGCTAACTCATATGAAGACTGTAGTCGCCGATGAAGCGCACATGTGCTTATCATAAAACAATACAATCTAGGACATGCAATTCCATGCAATTCCCAAGACAGGCTCGGAGTGCAGACAGGATGCAGCAGGTGAACTTGCATAATAGCGAGGAGTGATTAATTACACCTCCGCACCTTTGTAGCAACTTCATCATGCTACGGGCATAACTTAGTGTGGGCTTTTGTTTTTATTAGGATGTTGAATTCATGTATGTTTGAACTTGAATCTTTGAGCCAATTCACTAGTTAAAAAATAAATGAATTAGGTGAATGGAAAACGATTTGCAAGAGGAGTACATAGTAAAGGGAACAAAAAGGAAAGAAGAAAAAAAATAGTCCCACATTGGCTAGAGGTTTGTTAAGATGTGGGTTTATATATGATTGTTTGTTCCGTGACATTGCTTATGTAAGAAGAGGAGAAATCTTGAACACCACGGGTGGTGCGTAGCACCACCCGCACGCTCGTGTGCGAGGGCGAATAGGCGTTTAGGGCGCTTTACCTTTGCCCAGAAGAAACTCTGTCTTTTGTCTTTTGACAGAGTTTCTATTTTCTGTTTGCGGCTTCCTTCCTGTTGCAGACCGGTCGTTGTATCCTGAGAGACCGACGCCCATTGCAATCCAGAAGCAAGCGGTGGAAGGCGAATCGGTTTTGACTGTTTGCGGCTTCCTTCCTGTTGCAGACCGGTCGTTGTATCCTGAGAGACCGACGCCCATTGCAATCCAGAAGCAAGCGGTGGAAGGCGAATCGGTTTTAAGGAGATAGTGTTCAACACTAGCCTCGATCATCTTCATGTCTTCATCAATTTTGCATACGTTCATCATCCTGAAAGAGTTTCTGTTTTCTGTTTGCGGCTTCCTTCCTGTTGCAGACCGGTCGTTATATCCTGAGAGACCGACGCCCATTGCAATCCAGAAGCAAGCGGTGAAAGGCGAATCGGTTTTAAGGAGATAGTGTTCAACACTAGCCTCGATCATTTTCCTGTCTTCATTAATTTTGCATACGTTCATCCTCCTCAATACATGTTTTTCTTAATCCAGTAATTCTTTATTCTGTTTAGGATAGTAAACTAGTTAAAGAAGAACAATTTAATAGTTTTCTGTAAACAGTAATAGGAATATTCTTCTAATTCAAATTTGGAAAGATATAGACTGCTATTATACATAATAATTCGTAATTCTTTTTCTCCAACTTTATTTCTGATTGAAATATAACACTGAAATCTGTGCATAATAACAGAATTAATTCTGTGCATAATAACAGTAGTAATTCTGTGCATAATAACAATAGTAATTCTGTGCATAATAATTCTGTTAACTAATAACAGTAATAAGTCTGTCCATATTAATCTAAAACATTAGCAAATATTTATCCAACATAGGATTGGTCTATATATTTAGAAACCGTTACTTTATTCTGCTTATGTATTATAGAATTGGTCCATATTTTTGGAAATCTTTACTGTTCTATTGTTTAATCATTAATGGAACGCAAAGAAGCTTAGTTCGACAGAGAAACTACGTACTTTCCTCAGAAATGTCCATCGGTGGAGCTGATGAGATCCATGAGGTTCAAGGCTCCTCCATCATAAATCTCGGGAAGCACGTTAAGTATTTTGCGAATAATTAGATCGTACCAGTAAATCTTCCAGAAATACCTCCGAACAGATTTTTGGATGCCTGCCAATCAACCCCACATCAAATCCTTTGATCCACACGCACGTACACTTCTTGTAGCCCTTGAGTACCCATACTTGCAAGTTGGTTGATTCCTTCCACCGTTGAAATGCAAAGTTGCCCGTTTAACTCCCTTAGATACATGCATAAAGGTTGGGTCGTGAGGGCGCAATGTCTGAGAGTACGTAGCTTGCCATCGCTCCCAACTTTTCCTCCCCGATGTCGAAGGTGAGAATTGCAAAGGAGACAGCTAGGAGATTTCCCCGCGACATACAATGGAGAGCTCCATGTAGGAAGGAATACAGGAAGGATCTCTGCAACTCGCTGGTTAGTTTCACCTACATGCATATCCAATTGATGTTCCTCGGGTTTTAGATTGTCCACCGTGATGATCTAGCTGGCAGCATATATAAAGAGCCGTCGTGATCCCTATGATGGAAGAGAAAATATCAAAGAATCTTTCATCTCCTCGAGTTTGTCTCGGGAGCTTTATCGAGCTGCAAGTGATCATGGGATTGAGAAAATATGCATCAAGGTCTATGTTGTCTCCATATGCACAGGCTAATTAATCCGTTGACAATGTTGGTAAATCGATAGCATTGTGAAGTCTCAAGGTTAATGTCGTAGGATTTTTGTTGAAGTCTGCTCCCATCTACATCAAAAGTGCAGGATGTATATTATGTTCTTCTTCTGGATGCAGGAGATAATTTTGAAGTTTTGGAGACTTCTCGGGCGATGCATCCTCAGAAAAATGAGGATTCGGAGATCAGGGAGAACCACTGCTTACAGACGCACTCGAACCTTGCGAGCGAAACGGATGGAGAGCCTGGATAGTATGCTTTCAATGAGGTCAAACATTATGAACATCTGTACAAAATGCTTGAAATTCTCAGCATACGTAGATCTCTATAGACTGATCTAAACAACTGACGTGCACCTGGGAACTATGTTTCATCATCTTCGTGTTGCACTCAACGTTGAACATGGTCTGGTTGATCCAAAGGGAACCGGCAACGAACACCATGACTCTCGAGATTCAGACCGAATATGACAAATTTCATTTGTTTCCTTTAAATTGATAACGTTCACTTCTCTTTGGAAAATATTTGATATGGTGCGTTTTTATATTATTTTACATTGTATTATGTTATTTAATATTATATTATATCATGTTATTTTACTGTTATTTTTTTGAGTAATTTTCATATTGTTCTTGTTATTTACTTTAATTGTTGATTAGATATTATAATTTTTTTACTTGATTATTTATTGAATACATGTTTGATCTGCGAATTACTAATTCGCTTGCTTATTATAGTTTCTCTCTTGCTCGTTGTTGATTTTATTAAACTCTCAGTTGAACTCAAATGAAGAATTGCCAGTATGATGAATTGAACATTATAGATTAGAATTTGCAGCAATAAATAAATTCAAAATTATATTTTCTTGTTTAGTAATGACTAAAATTGCGATTTCAAATTTGAAATAATTTATGATGACGAATATGAAAAATATTATGAAACTTAATAGGCTTTATGTATGTGTTATTGAATACTTTTATATTCTTCTTTTAGAATTTTTAATTATATTTTCGTATTTATAAAAAAATATTATTATTAGGTTTATATTTAATTTTACTAAATAAATAAATAGAAAATTACGTAATCTATATTATCCGTCACGCTATGAAGCAAAACATCATGTTACCATTATATCTATTTTAACTTTGATATTTTTACCATTATCCCTATGTGGACTCAAACGAAAGGAAGACCGAAAAAAATGTGGATGGAAATGATACGCAAAGATATGCAGTCTAGAGATTTAAATATAAAGATATTACTTGATAGAAATGAACGAAGAAGGAATATCAAAGTAATCAGTCCGGCGTGATTTTTTTTTAGATTCATGTAGCCTACTCCAAATATTTGGGATAAAAGACTTACTTGTTGTTGTTGTTTGTTGTTGTTGGACTCAGTATGCTTGTCAGGTTGGACCTTAGAACCTGCACGGACACGAATTTACTAAAGAAACAGATTGTTTTTATGTGACTCGTTCAACAAAAACTACAATTCTCAACGAGTCCCAGTTGAAGTGGAACTTGTGCCGCATACAGACTCGTAACAAAGATGTTATTTAGAATCGGGATTTGAATAGGCATTCATTATGCCCAAAAGCCCAGGCCCGTTGGGGCCCAAGTCCAGCCCACGCCCGTTGACCGTTCCTATCGAATTGTTAATTTTTAAACTTTCCCGTAATTTGATTTATTATAATTATAATTTTATTTGTATCATTTACATTATCATTATGATAAATCAAATTTATAATTTAATTACTTATTATATAAATAATTTTTTAAAACTAAAAAGAATCTTAATTATATAATTTAGCAAGTCAAAGTAGTTATTAATTAACATAATTATTTAACTTGTGTTTAATTATGAAGACGTTTTTGTGCATATTGCATATTTAATAATGAAAAATTGACTCCATAATTTATAATTAAATAATTTTCTATAATAATTTATAATAAAATAACTTTCCATTACAATTAATAATAATAAATATCATAATCAATCAAAATTTACTTTCTAAAAGAAAGTGCAGTCATTAAAAATAAATTTAGTAATAATATTATTATAATATTTAAAAATTGTATACTATATGTTCCTAATAAGAACAATAAATTACTAATCTTTTTCGAAATAAAATTTAAATTTTATGAGCAATAAAGTAAAGGAAAATTTCATGTTTATCGTTATATTTTTGTCAATTTTAAATATTGTTTGTCAGTTTTTTCCTAATTTTTTTTTTAAAATATTTTAAAGACAAGTTCTTAAATAAACGGACCAGTCTGGTGCTTGGGTCGCCCACTCTAGGTCTGGGTCCAGGCATTGGGTCAAGTCCAGCCCGAGTTGATTTCCACGGGGACCATATCCAATTGATCGGTTGACTGGTCATCCAGACTTTTCAAAATCATTTTTAATAATTTCAGAAAGTTTTAATACGATCAGGCCACCGAGCCGCTGAGGTGGAGGGTGTGGGCATGGGCGTCGAGGAGGTCCTAGTTTGATGTGGGCCGCAGGGCGGTTGTCGAGCTCGGCCCAGGCTGGGATTTCTGGGCGACCTGCGGGCTGCAGGGGATGCAGCATTGCCTGATTTAGTTACTGTATACAGTCAGTGTTTACAGTGGTAACTTTAGTATAGTAGATTTTATTTTGTTCAATCACAAACGAGAGAAGTTCATTTTTTCTTAAAATCTCAAATTTAAACTTTAATCGGTAGTAGACCTTAACTTGTTCCCAATTTTCCCTTTATATACAAGAGAATTTCAAATTGAGTACATGATTTTTTTTCCACCCAGGGAGCACAAATTGAGCAGAGTTTGGGTACTGTGGATTCAAAGAGAGTCATGTCTCGGAAATGAAAGGTTTTAAATCCTGTTAGGATGTGTTTGGCATATTGGAAGTAGTAAAATTAATTAAGAAAAAAAATTAAGAAGTAACTTCTAAAATTGAAGTAAAAGAAAAGTATTCTTCTTGTATTTATTTGCTAATACATTGGAAGAAAAAAGTATCTTAGGAAGTAAAGAAATATTATTTAATTAATTAAATAAATCATAATTTATATTATTTTATTTATTTATTGGAATAAATTTATAACTTTTGAATGACAATAATGACATGTAAATAAAAATAATAATAAAAAAAAATTTTGTCTTCATCCTATACTTTCTATTTCACTTTCAATCCCAAAGTGCGAGAAAGAAAGTTTTGAAAGTGAAGTGTCACGTAGGTACCACCTCATCATTTTAACTTTTAACTTTCTTTTTGACCAAGCAAATACTTGAAATAATGAAAATAGACTTACTCTGCTATAAACTGTCAAATTAGGAAGACGAGAGCCGATATCCACCAAGCCTGCAAAAATCACCGATCCATAACAAGGTAAAAGAGAGCAAGGTTGTAAGTACTCCTTGTGAAAACAACTCAAGTTGTGGGGATCCATCAAAATAACCTTTGTCCATCCAACCAGAGAGTTGGGGAGCTCCAATGCCCCAACTGCAGCAAAGTCAACTTTGACCATGAACTGGTAAATCTCATTAACCAGCCTACGGGCTTTTGGGCAAAGAGTAACCCCGGCAAACTAATTCTTAGATGAGCAAGAATCTCCATGAGATCCTCATCCATGACGGCAACAAGTTGGGCATTGGGCACCTTGTTGGATTTTGTCAAGATCTCAGAGGTGACACCGATGGATGAACCGCTGGTAGCTGTTGATCATTGCCACCAATGGAAGAGTGCATCCAAGCGTGCAGCAAAAGGTTCACTCAGTCTGGATCCCTATATTGATCATCCACAGGTGACGAATGTCTGCTGGCATTAGGTTTGGTTTTAGTATAGGACTTGTAAGCTGTCAAATTGGATCCTTTTCTGATTAGAGGGCCTATGCGAGACTTTTTAGAAGTAGTTTTTTCGAAAATTTCTGTAGCTGGCTTATTTAGAGTGAGAATCTATTTTACAATTTTGAGAGATATTTAGATTCAAAATTTAATATCAGTAAACATTATCAAACATGTGCTCTTTAGTTATGCGCAACATTTAAATACTTCAAAGTATACGTACGGTCAAGCGAGATGGCAAACCAATTCTCGATAAGCTTACCATCTCCCATAATTATATGATAACTACACTTTTTAGAGGAATTTATCAATTTCTAATTATTCGGGATGACAAAATGTCGGCTCCCGTGGAATAATTGGGAGTTTTCAAAGTAGCACAAGTAAGCCTACCTTATAACTATTAATTCGGATAAAAATAACACAGAGCTAGAGAAGTGGGCTAACTGGAAAAATTGGTGTGCCCTTTGAAAACTCCCGAATAATAAGGTGGCTGGTCTCTATCGTGGTCCCCAACCACCCTTATTTATACTATATTTGTGTGTTCTCATTATTTAAACTACATTTGTGTGTTTCTCTGCCGTCCTTTCCCATTCCCGTACTACAAATGAACGGCCAACATGATGCCACGTCCGCTGTCGGTAGAAGAGGACAACGCTTGTAGCCGCCGGCCCCGTCCATCAAGTGGGTGGCAATTGGGTGCGCAATGTATAGGCATTGTCAGATTGGGATTTACTTTCTCTAATATTATTTTAGACCAACATGCAAATTATTATTAAAATGTTATATTTTATTACGTACAAATTATTATAAGATTACAAGTTCTATTAAAATATTAATTTTTTTACAGTTTAATTGTTATATTTTACTATTATTTTATTTGAAAACATGGTGAATTTCCATCACTATGTTCTCTTGCTAAATAGGATCTTAATATTCAATTTGGTTGTTTTACTGGCTGCAAAATCAACACACATTTTACTTTCTCTATGTGTATACATAAATTTCGAAATACTTAGGCTATGTTTGGATTGAGGGAAAATGAAGGAAAAGAAAAGAAAAGGAAAGAAAAAATTACTTTCCACTATTTTGTTAGAGGGAAAATTAGAGTGAAAATAAAAAGAAAAGAAAGTGAGAGAAAATGTATTAGGTTTTTTTTCTTTTTCATTTTCTTCCTCAAACCTATGAGAAAATGAAAGAAAAAGAAAGTTGAGAGAAAAAAGAAAAAGGGAGAAAAATTTTTGCAGAAATTTCTTTATAATTTTAGTCCCAAGAAATTTTTAACTTTTGTGAAGTTTGGACCAATTGGTTATTATATGTTTAATTATTTAAAAATTAAAAATTATATCAATAATATATAAATTAATATTAAAATTTTCTATAGTTTAATTAGAATTATATTTTCCATTTAATTTTCTATTGAGCAATCAAACATAAGAAACTGTTTTCTTCTAAAATTTCCTTGAGATTTTCTTCTTCATTTTCTTTCTAACCAAACATAAAAAAAAAAAAAAAAAAAAATCAATTTCCATATTCTTTTCTTTTCTTTTCTCTTTCCCTTTAATTTTCTTTTCTTTTCCTTCATTTTCCCTCAATCCAAACACAGCCTTAGAGTTTTTTGGCTGATGATAAGTGTGAGTCATAAAATATGTAAAAACAAGTCAGGATACGTCGAGTGTCACCTTATAAAACAATTCAATTTACTGCCACCGATACAAGAGCCTCGTATAATTTTAGAATTTCAACATTCAATACCGAATCGCATACAATTGGAATGCTACTACACCAACCAACCTAGGAATTTCATTTTTTTATTACAAGCCCGCCCTCGTTTACTATTATCCTATTAAAATACTACATCTATCCATCTTAATCACTTATTATTATTATTATTATTTTTAAAGAAACAAGAGAAATAGGTCCATCTATAGGATTAAATAGTATTTTTTTTATTTTTTTATTATTCTGTTGGACATGAGAGCTTGGAGTTGAGCCATCATATTAACCAAATGTAATAATATAATGATGCTAATAAGAATGTTCTAAGCCATAGCCGCTTACTGATCAACTTCCTATCATTTCAATTACCTTTAATTCTTTTTTATTTGCCTTTAATAATTTTGATTTGCGTGAGCTTAAATGTCAATTAATTGTAGTCAATTTACTTAATTGCATCTATTACTTAATATCGTGCAAAATGTTGTTATCGAAGTTTATAACTCCATATGCTCCCAAAAGTATAATCTCAAATATGAATATTTACTTGGATAATTAAGAATAACATACTATGACCAAAGTTATCAAACAAATATTTTTTAGCACTTGCAGTAATTATAGTAAATTACATTAAATGTAATGGTTGTCTCTCATCAAGTATATGATGGAGTTGCCAATTCCTGGTGTTTTAGGCGTGATTTGAAGTGATTATAAGAATATTTATTTATGAGTTTTTTGATACGTTTTTTAGTAGTTCTTAGAACACCAAAATAAATGTTTTGGAGTATTTTTTTTTATAACACTCCAAATCAGAGTGTTTTAGATAATAAATTTTTTATCCATGAATACTCTGCTTTTTTTCTTGTTGTAATCCTCTTTTATTTGTTTTTTTTTTTTTTCCAAATTGAGTTATATTTGTCTTTTATATTTATGGGACCTATGGAAATCTATGAGAAATTAAACATCCATCCATATACAGATTTGAACATCCTAAAATATATGGTCAAAACAGTTTCAAAAAGATACAATAAAAACACTTCAAATACAAAATTTAAGAACACGTGAGAGTACTTTGTCATTGACATTCAAATACAGAGTAAGCGTAAGGGTGGAACAAGATGATCGAAGTTTGTCTCCAAGAAAAGATTAATGTTTTATATCAATTTCTCGTTTGTTCGCACAGTTTGCTTTTTTCTATTTCTCAATGCGTTCTAGCTTACGCTTTCCTGCTGGGCTTTAAGATCGAGTCGTGTAAATAGCCATGCGTAATGTGCAAGTCCTTCTAAGCACAGCGGGAATGTCAAGGGACAATTTGACTTATTGATTTGGAAAATGGATTTTGAAATAAAGATATTCGTGCTAAAGGTAGGTGTAGTTCTCATCGTGAGAAAATACAAAAAAAATAGCTTACAATTGTTTGGTCATATATAACATAGGCCTACAAGTGCATCAGTTCGAAAAAGAGAGTTTATCAATATATGATAAGTTAAAAGAATGAAGAGAATACCGAAGAAAATATAGATGGAGGTGATACGCAAAGATATGAAGTCTAGAGGTTTAAATAAGGAGATATTACTTGATAGAAATGAATGGAGAAAGAACATCAAAGTGATCGATCCGGCGTGATTCTTTTTTTGGTTCATGTAGCCTACTCCAAATACTTGGGATAAAAGGCTGAGTTGTTGTTGTTGATTTGGAAAATGGGTCCATAAGAGTGAATGTGCTTATCAAATCCTTTTATTTCCATTTTGTATTTGAGGATTGATTGGTTTATGTATTTAGTCATGGTTTCACTGTTCAATATTTGATTTCCCTAATCTATATATTGTATTAACTGATAAATGAAAAGGGAGTTTTAAGGAAAAGTTGTATTTGCTGATGAGATCAGGAATTTTGCTTCCATCTAGTTTCAGCATTGAAACCGGCTGAAAGCAATCCAACCCAACCTGTTTCTTTGACTTAATTTTTTTTTATTTTCTAGAAAACAATTTAAAAAGAAATATAAAAAATTAAAATATTCCATATTCTTAATATTTTATATTCCAAATATGCGAGCCAATCAAACTCTTCTTTCATTAAAAAGGGGTTAAGATTTAACTATACAAGAATTCTTCTGTGTTATCATTGTTCCTTTGATGGATTTGGAATAATGTGAAAGTAATTTGGATTTGGTGTAATAATTGTTAAATATTATTTTATAAGAAAAAGATTATCTTTTTATTTAATAATTAAAAATTAAAATAATTGCTGGGATTTTATCTTCTCGGCAAATCCCTAGCAAGTCATTTATTTTATGCTCTCTTCGAGCCCACGAACCAAATAATTGACTTTTTTTTTTTTTTTGCAGTTTTTACATATCGGTTCTTTACATTTTAAAAAATTAGATTTTAGTCCCTTAAATCTTCATATTTTGTTTTAATCGCTCAAATCTTTTAAGTTACTTCACTTTAGTCATTTGGGTAATTTTTTGTTCGAATTTTCCTTTATATCCTGGAAGGAGGGAATTAAAAGTTATTTTCCTTCCTTCCCTCTTCCTTTTCTTATTGGGTTCTACTCTCCATTGAGGATTAGAGAAAGAAAAGAAAAAAGGAAGAGAGAGAAATTAATTGGGAGAGAAGAGAGAGAGAAGAGAAGAATGGAGAAGGGAAATAACTGAAGAATTAGATATAATGGCTAAAGTAAAATAATTTAAATAATTTGAGAGAATAAAATAAAAATATGAAATTATTAGGTATTAAATTAAAACTTTTAAAGATTCAATAGATAAATATATAAAAATTACTTGTTTTTATATTTAAAAATATTTTAAGCTTAAATAGTAAATCTATGTCAAATCAAATCAAAAGCCCCGAAACAAGCAGGCCCAGGCTCCCGCGGCTCGAGGAGTGACGTGCCCCGGACCCACAATATCTCTTCACAGCTGTATCACTGCAGTCACCGACGTGTCCGTAAGCTCCCATAAAGACGCTTGAGGGCGACCTTTTCCAACGAATTTACAAATATGCCACTCCGGCCGCCTGGCTGAGAGTAAGCTGTGGCGGACTCAGGCGATGGCACACTCGTAGATGATCTCCATTTCTACGGTCAGACGAGAGCCCAACAGTAAACAGGCAACTGGTTTTCTAATTAGCCCAACTGGGCCCCGCAAATATCTGCTGGTTTAGCGGTAAATCCCCTGGATTATTTCGGCCCAATTGGCACCCAAAAGCTCCGAATCTCAAAGCACAGATCCAATGGCTACCCGATTACTTACTTCTTATAATTTTCTAAAGAAATAGTATAAGACAAAAATGAAAATGAGTAGGTTACTTAAATTGTTGGATTTCATTTTCACTGTCTCTAATCATTAATTTTTAAAATTTTCTTATCTCAATCTATTAGAGTTCACTCGTACTCAATTTTTTAAATTTTAATTTTGATTTAATTTTTGATTAAATAGACAAGATATTAATAGTTAAGTGAATAATATATTTTATATCTAATTGATAAAAATATAAATAAATTTTTAAATCAATGAAATCTGATAAAGAAAACTAAATAGATATACATCATAATCCAATCATAATCCTAATTGACTCGCTAATTTTTCGACTTAAATAACTACCTTTTATACAGTAATTTTATATTATAAATATATTCGTTATCGGGTCTACGAGTCTACATGCGCTGTTCCTAAAGTCTTCTTTTATTCTTTGTTTCTTTCTTCTTCTCTCGGCTATTCTTCCTTAGATTTGTATTCTATTTCGGGTCTAAAAATGTCGCCCTTTCTTCATTCTTTGAAATTTCTACCCTCTCAAGGGGTATAAACATGGCCGCCTCTTCCTCTCAAATTTCGATTTTGAGTTGGAGAAAGATGATGCGAATGACAAAGAAATCATCGGAGACGAAGGAGTCGCCGCCGCCGGCGATCGGCGACGAGTGGGAGGTCAGGCCCTGCGGGATGCTGGTCCAGAAGCGGAACCCGGAGTCTGAATCGGCATCCGCGCCCGCTCCCGCGATTCGGGTCCGGGTCAAGTACGGATCCGCTTGCCACGACATCTACATCAGCTCGCAGGCCACGTTTGGTGAGTTAGTTGTTCATTGTTTTGGATTTGTTTTTAGTTGGTTTTCTTATTGGGTTTTGGGCTGTGGGAGCAGGGGAGTTGAAGAAGCTGTTATCGGGTCCGACGGGTCTGCACCCGTTAGATCAGAAGATTCTGTTCAAGGACAAGGAGCGAGAGTCGACGGCGTATTTGGACACCGCCGGCGTGAAGGACAAATCGAAGCTGGTGGTTTTGGAGGATCTCAAGGCGCAAGCGAAGAGATGCCTCGAGATGAGACGAGCTGCGAAATCGGAGAAGGCCTCGAGATCGATCGCGCAGATTGGGCTCGAAGTCGACAAGCTTGCTGCCAAGGTGCCCATTTTGTTTGAAAACAAATCAAATGTTATTTAATAGGAATTTTAGCTTTATTTTCTTGAATTTGCTAGGTTTCTGCTCTCGAGGCGATCGTAGCGAAGGGGGAGAGAGTGGCGGAGAGCGACGTGCTGATGCTGATCGAGCTGCTGATGAACGAGCTACTGAAATTGGATGCGGTGCTGGCGGATGGAGATGTGAAGCTCCAGAGACGAATGCAGGTCCAAAGCCCAGTTGTTTTTCGTCGAAAAGATTCAATCTTTTTTGTTTAACTTGCAGTTACGTGAGTTTGAATGTGGTTTTGGTTCAGGTGAGGAGAGTTCAGAAGTATGTGGAGAAACTCGACGTGCTCAAGATCAAGAACGCGAATAGCAATGGGCAAACGAAGACGAGCAAGCCGTCTGCGCCTGCGCCTGAGCCGGCGGTGATGATGACGAAATGGGAGACGTTTGACTCGCTCTTCTCTCCGTCGGCATCGTCAGCCGCCACGTCCGCAGCGAGCTCTAGAAAGCCAACGCCAAGGCTTGCTTGGGAGATGTTCTAGTGGTGTTTGCTATGATCCAAGTTGTGCAGTGGCTTGCCTGGCATCAGGTGGGTTGGGCGGGTAGGCGGGTGGGTGGGTAGATGAGTGCGTGTTTCTAATGATTGGGTTTGGTTGGTCATCCTTTTTTCTTTTCTTCTTTTTGGCTTTTTTCTTAAAATGACATGATATTCTTTGATATGTATATATTATGTATGTATCTGGTTAGAGATTTTAGGGGAATTTGGTATTATATATGCTTTCCTTTTACTAGTTTTTAAATATAAAAGATTGAGCAATAAATGGATACACGTTGGTTGTTGGTGCAAGTGCATGCACACTGTCCTCATTCAGCTGGCACGCAATTGGGAGTTTCTAAAAGGAACACAATTTTTTTTTTTTTTTTCTAATAAGTCCACTTAATAATTGTTCGGATCCGAACTAAAATTACTGTGTAAAGTAAACTCACTAGGAAAATTGATGTGCTCCTTTGGAGTGATGTGCTCTTTTGGAGACTCCCCCACACAATTCAGTTGGTAATCATTCATCAATGTCATGTCATGTGTTTTGCTGTTTTTTACTCCCCTTAATCTTTAACTAATCCGACATTATTATTATTGATCCATGGTTGCTGGTTTAAGGTATGGCATTATATAGTAATGATGGACTTTTCACTTAATTATTATTCCTTGGATGGGTCAATTGTTTCCTATGCTATTCGAAATTTAGAATTAGAAAATTAAAATTTTAATTTTAGATTCAAAATTTTGAAGAGGTGGTCTAAAAATTGACCCTTAAATCAGTCTTTTTTTTATTTATATTCCTCGCTCTACTTGAATAGGAATGAGAATAATCGGATTGAAGGGTCAGTTATATGCCCGATCTACTAAAAATTTAGGGTTAATTACAGTCAGACCTCCTATAGTATGGGAGGTCTGTCATTTAACACCTCTGAAGTTTAAAACTCTAAAAAAATCTTTGGATATCTTAACGGCGTCAGTGTTTGGGGCATGTGATGTGCACGTGTTATAAAAAGTTTAAAATACCCCTCAGACTGTGACTCTCCCTCTTCAGTAGCAGTAACAGCAGTAAGCAAGCTGTTGCTTGCTGCTGCAGCAACAGTGAGAGAGAGCTGAGAGCAGACACGAGAGAGAGAGAGAGAGAGAGAGAGAGAGAGAGAGAGAGAAGAGGGGAGAGAGAGAGCTGCAGCAGCAGCTTAGAGAGAGAGGGAGAGAGAGGGAGGGAGGGAGAAAGAGGGGGAGGGGGAGGAGAGGGGAGGGGAGGGGAAGGGGGAGAGAGAGGGGGGAGGGAGAGACACGAGAGAGAGAGAGAGAGGGGGGGAGGGAGAGAGAGAGAGGTGTGCTGGCTGATGGATAAAATATCACTACAAGAAAATGGGCTTTTAGTGACGACAAAAGTCGTCACTGAAAGTCGTCAAGTTGTCACTGAAAATATTTAGTGACGAGTTTAGTGACGACTAAGTCTCGTCGCTTATGTGGCCATCACTGAAGGTTTTTGTGACGACTTTTAGTGCCCGTCACTGAAAATAGTTTTCAGTGACAACTATGACTTGTCACAAAACACTAAATAGATTGTCACTATAATATTTTTTTTGTGACAACTAATATCGTCACTAATTTGTATTTGTGACAATAATAGTTGTCACTAAAAAGTTATTATATCGTCACTATTATGACTCTTCAGTGACGACTTAGTTTTCAGTGACATCGATGACTTGTCACAAAACACTAACTAGATTGTCACTATAACATTTTTTTATGACAACTAATATCGTCACTAATTCGTATTGGTGACAACAATAGTTGTCACTAAAAAGTTATTATATCGTCACTATTTCGACGCTTCAGTGACGACTTTCAACATGACTAAATCGTATTTGTGACAATGAAACTTGTGACAGAAAAACTATTACATTGTCACTATTATAACTCTTTAGTGACGATGTTCGTCATCACTAAATCTAATTTGTGATAACAATACGTGTCACAGAAAAATGTCTATTTGTCACTATATATATATATAATATTATATAATGACATTAATTACAAAATTAGTGACGACAAATATTGTCACAAATAGGTAATTATTAGTGACAAGTTTCTAATAGTGTCACTAATTGCATCTTCAAATAGCTAATACATATATCTGTTACAAATACAATATATACAGTCATTCATATACAATCATTCATATTTTCAAACACCAAATTCACAGGAGATGCTTTATAATTAGCTGATATATATATCAATGATGTATAATAGAAAAATAAAATTCATCACATAAACATGCTAAAATATTCGTAAGAAAAACAATCCAGTTTTGCACAAATTGTAACTTGTTTTTGTCCGCAGCAAAGTATTAAATCCATATAAATACATAAAAATCAATTTTTTGATTGTGATATAGAACCAATAAAAGAAGCCATTCTCTCTTGAAACATGGACTCGAACTCAGCTTGCATCTCAGCTCTAATTTCAGCTCGTACCTCTTGTAGCTTTGTCTTCAACTTCTTATCTGACTCATCTAGCTGTTTCTTTAATTTCTCATCTGACTCTATCTGAACTTCTTCTCTAATTTTTTGAGCCACTTCAACCATCATTGTCTCTCTAGCATCACTTATAGCCTTCTCTACTTGCTCCTGAACATCCTGCCGAGGTCTTTTACTTGGAGGCCTTTTCCCTGCTCCTTTTCCTCGAAAATATCCTGATTTCTCACCAAGCACATGATAATTACCTAAATAAACCATTTCAAATTCAAATTACGTAAGCAATGATAATTTAAAGCTAAATAAACCATTTCAAATTCTAATTACGTAAGCAATGATAATTACCTTTCAATTGGATACATCCATCGATATTGTACTGGACCAGCAATCTTTGCCTCTCTTGCTAAGTGAACTGGTAAGTGAATCATCACATCGAAAAAAGAAGGTGGAAATATTATCTCAAGTTTGCATAATGTTAATACAATCTGACTTTCAAGTTGATCTAAATCATCATGTCGTAATGACTTTGAGCATAATATTCTGAAAAAGTTACTCAGCTCAATCAGTGGTTCACAGACATCCTTCGGTAACAATCCACGTATGGCAAGCGGTAAAACTCGTTGTAGAAGAATATGATGATCATGACACTTCAAACCAGATATTGTTTTCCCATCAATATTTACACATCGAGATATGTTCGCTGAGAATCCATCTGGAACTTTTAAATTAGCCAGAAATTTACAAAAAATTATCTTCTCATCCGATGATAAAGCATAAGAAGGATGAGGTAAACGTACTTGACCTTTATCATCAAAATAAGGATGAAGTTTCTTTCTAATTCCCATATCAATAAGATCATACCGACTTTTTAAAGTGTCTTTGGTCTTCCCTTTAATATTCATCACCGTTCCTATAATATTATCCGAAATATTTCTTTCAGTATGCATTACATCAATATTGTGGCGCAATCTGAGATTTTTCCAATAAGGCAAATTAAAAAATATACTTTTCTTCTTCCAATTATATACAATATTTGACTCACTCCGTTTTCTTTTAAGTCCTTTTCCAAAAATAATATTTTTGAAAGGACGTAGTTGATCAAGCACGCCTTCTCCTGTTAACATCTCTGGAGCAACTCTATCCTCCTTTTTTCCATTAAATATTTTTGTATTATTTCTCCACGGATGATTTTGTGGCAAAAAACGACGATGATCTATATAACATAATTTGCTACGAATCGAGAGTGAAGAAGTATCTTTGTGACAGCAAGGACAAGCTAGTTTTCCTTTCGTAGACCATCCAGATAAATTAGCATACGCAGGAAAATCATTAATAGTCCACAAAATAGCAGCATGTGATTTAAAATTTTGTTGATTGTGTGCATCATATGTATATACTCCATCTTCCCATAGGCCTTTTAACTCCTCAACAAGTGGCTCTAAATAAACATCAATATCATTTTCTGGAGACTTTGGACCGGGAATAAGAAGTGACATCATGAAGTACGATTGCTTCATACATAACCATGGAGGCAAATTATATGGTACAAGAACCACTGGCCAAATACTATGTGAAGAGCTCATATTACCGTAAGGTTGAAAACCGTCACTTGCTAAGCCGAGCCTGACATTCCTCGAATCTCCAGCAAAAACCTTATACTGCTCATCAAATGATTTCCAAGCAATTGAATCAGCTGGATGCCTCATTATGCCATCATCGATACGTTTCTCTTTATGCCATTTCATTTCTTTAGCTACATCTTTGCACATAAATAACCTTTGTAGTCTTGTTTTCAATGGAAAGTAACGAAGTACTTTATGTGGAATTTTTGAACGTTTATTTGAATCTCTCCATCGAGAAAGTCCACAAGTAGGACATGACTGTGTATCTGCATGCTCCCTCCAATATAAGATGCAATCATTCTTACATGCATCTATTTTGATGTAATCGAGACCTAAATCGCGAATAATTTTTCTTGCCTCGTAATAAGAATCCGGTATCAATGCATCATTTGGAAGAGCTTCTTTAAAAAGTTTTAACAAATCATCAATTGTTGTATCACTCAAGTTATTAAGACATTTAATGTGTAGTAACTTAACTATAAATGACAACTTTGTCAATTTTTCACAAGTGGGGTATAATTTGACATCAGCATCTTCAAGTAGCCGATAGAATTTTTTGGCTTCCTCATTTGGCTCTTGTGGATCGCTACTGTCACCTTCTTTTTCAACTGATACATTTTTGTAGCCGAATGTATCACGTATTACTCCTATTATATCATCTTGATCCATATGATTTTCTGCATCCTGATGACTAGCATCTATAATATTTGATGAATCAACATGTTCCCTATACTTTTCTCCGTGAAGCACCCATACTTTATAATTGTTCACAATACCTTTCTTAAATAAGTCAAGTCTCACTTCCTTGCGAAATTTATAAACAGTATTCCTGCATTTGTTACATGGACAACGTACTCTATCTGTGACTCCAGGCTGTGAAAAAGCATAATCAAGAAAATCATCGACTCCTTTTATATATTCAATGCTTGCTCTATTGGGAATCTCCATCCATTTCTTGTCTACCATCCTTACCTACATGAGTTGCAACATAACAATGGATAGGTTGTATTAGGAATAGAAGAATGAACGTTAATAAAGATTTGTATTTTTTCTTCCATTTTTCTTTTCTCTCTAAGAGAAGAACCATGCAGACTCAGGGTAGCTACATCTTTCACAGGTGCGTGCGCCCTCGCACCGTGGACGCGGGCGCCCTTGCACCATGGTGCGTGCACGCCCTTGGCAACGTGTGAAAAACAAATAAAATTAATTCCTTTTTTATTACTTTAAACTTAATAATACAATATATTTCCAATAAGCTATTACTTATGTTCAATGCTTTCACAATATTAAAAATTAATCCTAAGATTAAAAAAAACATTCCTTATACTAGATTTCGCTAAATGTTGGCCGGGGTCATTAACTGCCTCTATTTTGGTTCTTATATGTCAAAATTGCACTTGTACTCTTTCCTGGTCCTCCTTCGCCATGCACACACACCACACTGGTATAAGCTATTTCCTAATACTTTCATTGCTTTAAAAGTTACCTTAATAGTCGAAGTCCTTAGTAGCTATAGCTATTATTCCAGAAGAGGACTACAAAAGGTTAATAACATAGCAGACACTATTGGTTTAAGGTTAATTTTAAGTAATAATTTGAAGGTCTAATGATATTCTACCATTTATTCCATTATATTTTTAGTTATAACTATTTATCTTGTTGTATCTACGAATAGCTACTAAGAAGTGATGAACTCAGAAAAGTTTACTAAACTTACCGATTTCTTTACAGCCGTTAAACCCAACACAACAAAAGAACTCTAGTGGAGTTTTAAATATAAATAAAAATTTAGTAGGTAAAATATCTAGCCTATGTTTGGATTCTTGACAAGAAAAACTTCATTTTCAACATACAACATATTAGAAAGTTGTTGGGTTTTCAATACTCTTAATATTAATTGATTGTTTGATTTTAAATATTATAGAGCTAAAGTTGGATAAACTAAATAATGTAAACTAAAAATTGTGATTGTGAGTTGGATAAACTAAATAATGTAAACTGGACGTCTAGATATTCTTAATTTTTTGAGTTCAAAAACCATCAGCTTATAAATTGTAAATTTGAGTTAACATTAACACAAAAAAAATTTCGTGTGACTTCATACCTAGCGATTCCTCGCAAATCTGTTGGAGAGCGGCCGAACACAAATAGTTGCTCCTTGCGGATCGAGGGGGCACGGGCACTGTTCCTTGCAGATACGAGCGAGAGAGGGCGCTGCTATTCGTGAGGGAGATCGTGTGCTGCTTCGGAGAGGGCGCGCGGGTGCAGATTGGATGCGGATCAGCGGGCGCTCGTGTGCTATCTTCAACTGGGTGCGCTCGTGTGCTTGCAGATCGGAGGGACTGCGGAGATCGAGCAGTTGCTTGCGGATCGGATGGAGGGCGGAGGGACTGCAGCGCGCAGGCGAGCGGGCGACTGCGATCCGGGCGACAGCGCAGTTGATGTCTGGCGAGCGGGCGAGCGGACGAGCGGACGACGGCGCTATGATCTCCGGTGAGCAGGCGAGCGGACGACAGCACTGTTGATCTCCGGTGAGCGGGCGAGCCGGCGAGCGGACGACAGCACTGTTGAGAGGGCGAGCGGGCTCTTGAGCGGGCTGTTGATCTCCGGTGAGCGGGCGAGCGGGCGAGCGGACTGTTGATCTCCGGTGAGTGGCGAGCGGCGAACGCGGGCGAGCGGGGGAGATGCAGCGCTCGCGTGGGAGAGAAGCCGAACAAGAGCCCGCTGTTGATCTCCGGCGAGCGGGCGAGCGGGCGAGCAGGCGAGCGGACTGTTGATCTCCGGTGAGTGGCGAGCGGCGAACGCGGGCGAGCGGGGGAGATGCAGCGCTCGCGTGG
Source organism: Dracaena cambodiana (assembly GCA_036321105.1). Classification (NCBI taxonomy): domain Eukaryota; kingdom Viridiplantae; phylum Streptophyta; class Magnoliopsida; order Asparagales; family Asparagaceae; genus Dracaena; species Dracaena cambodiana. Next base: position 13,758,308 of record JAYEPQ010000004.1, on the reverse strand, counting down.
GAGAGGGGCCGAACGGGGGTTTACAGGATAGTCGAATCGTGGGAGTTAGGTTTTATATAATCTTAATAACCAGATTTGTATTATAATTAGGATTCTTAATAAGCAAGTGTATTATAATTAGGATTCTTAATAAGCAGATTTATTATAATTAGGATTCTATTTGTATTATAAATATAATTAGATTGAGGGTTTATTTTATCATAGAATCTGGATAGACGGCTAAGATAGGATTTAGGTTAAATAAATAGATTAGCTTAAGAATTATAATTCTAGCTATTTGTATTCCAATTACAATAGATTGAAGAGTTATTTTATCATATAGTATTTGGATAGACGGTAGAAATTAAGTTAGGTTTTATATATATATATATATATATATATATATATTAGGTTAAACATTGTAATTCTATTTGTATTATTTTTCTAATAGTTCAAAGAGCTATTGTATCATAAGATATGGATAGACGATCGAGATTAGATGTAAAAAAATAAATAAATAATTGAAGTTTCATGATTGTTATAAATTGATAATTTTATAGAAGCATTTTAGAATAAAAAAAAATTGTAACTTATAATTTCTCACAAAAAAAAACTGTTTGTGACCATTAAAAATAGTTGTAATTGATTTTCATGTTTGGGTTGAAATTTTTTTCGTTGTAACTCAAAATTTTTTGTTTTAGTAACAATATTTAATTTTCGTCACTGAAATATCAATTTTAGTGACTAGTTTATTACTTGCTACTAAAACAATTTAAACTTTAATGACAATATTTAGTTTTCATCACTAAACAATTATTTTTAGTGACATGTTTGTAATTTGTCACAAAAATAATTTATGTTTTAGTGACGGTATTTAGTTTTCTTCACTGAAAACTTTGTTTTAGTGACAATTATTCAATTTGTCACATGAAAAATTATGTTTTAGTAACGAACTATGTTTTTCTTCACTAAATATTAAGTTTTAGTGATGCGTTATTTTATTGTTACAAACGATATTTATGTTTTAGTGACGACATAAAGTTTCTGTTACTGATTACTCAGTTTTAGTCACAATTTTTTTAGTTGTCACAGAAAAAATTTAATTTTCAGTGACGATTTGTAGCCTTCGTTACTGAAAATTAGTTGTAGTTACATTTTTCCTTTGTTGTCACTGAAATATTTAAGTTTTAGCAACAAGTTTTTGTTAGCGTCATTGAAAACTATTTTTTAGTGACAAATTTTAGTCGCGTTACTAAAAACCATATATTTTAGTAGCGATATTTCTTTCGCGTCACTGTAAACTGTGTTTTTGTGACAATATTTTATCTGTTGTCACCAAAAATTATGTTTTTGTGACAATTATTTATCTCCGTTACTAAAAACATATTATTTGTGACAATATTTAATTTTTGTCACAAATAATCAATTTCAGTGACAATTTTAATACTTGTCACTAAGATATCGTCACTATAAACCCATTTTCTTGTAGTGTATGTATCAGATAAAAGAAGTGCACTTTAATATAAAAGGGAGTGATAATAACTAACTGCTCACTAACATGTGTAACGATGTATGATTTTTTTGAGAGTTTCAAATTTTAGGTGCGTTAAGTGATAAACCCTTCATACTATATGAGGTCTGATTGTAATTAACTCAAAAATTTAAATTAAAAACAAAATTTTTACTCAAAGGAGAAATTCAACTTTAGACCTCCCTATTGTCCTCTTTTACTTAAATGAGAAGTGAGAGAGAGATGCTTTGCTTCATTCACCCATGTGGGTATGTGCAGATAAAAAGAAGAGGAATAAAGTGGGAGGGGGATTGCGTAGGTGAGGGACCAATGATTGAGGGGGGAGGTGAACTTTGGAAGGTTCAAGGGATTTTTAAAGGGGGGTGGGTGTATAATGTGGGTACATGTGTGTGTGTAAAAGATATGTACATGATTGGGTTTCTAGATTCTATCATTGAGCTTTTGTTTCCATACTTGATCATGATGTGTTTTTCATGAGGAAACATTTGGTGGTGGATGGGGAGCTCCAGCTCCCTACTCCCCGCGCGCCCGGGGGGAGGGGGTTGGTTAATGACTATTTCTACGCGGAAATTTTTCTGGTTTAAAATTTTGTATTCAAAATTTTATCCGTGGGTATATCCGTTAACATCCCTACTTATACTTAGTAGTGAACAGTTGGATATTCTTTATCAGATAGCTTCTACTACTAGGGTGCGTTTATTTGTATGGAAGTAAAATATAAGTAGTGGAAGTAACTTTACTTCCACTACTTTAAGTATTTGTTTGGCCAAAAATAAAGTTAGAATTTAATTATTATATACTGAGGTGATACTTATGTGATATATTATTTCCAAACTTTTCTTCCTTGCATTTTGACTTGAAATAGCTCTAGGAGGTAGAAGAAGAATCACAAAAATAATTTTTTATTTGCAGGACTTCATTACCATTCATAATGACCATTCATAAGTTATAGGGTTAATTACACTCAGACCCCTTGTAGTATGAGCGTTGTATAACTTATCACCCCTAAAATTTAAAACTCTTATTTAGACTCTCTGAACTGTAAAAAAAAAAAAAAAAAACTGATAGGAAATCTCAGATGAAGATATTTTTTTCTGCGGTGCAGAAAGTTTAAGTGAGAGTTAAAAACTTTAAGAGTGATAAGTTATACATCTTCATACTACAGCGAGTCTGAGTGTAATTAACTTTAAGTTATATACATATAAAATAAATAATATTTATAAATATTATTTTCTAGATTTGATCAAAGGCAAACCAAAGCACTTTGGAAATAGTTTTATGTGGAAGAGTACTCTAACATCCAAAATAGGATATCCTCGTTCAAGCTCTAAATGCAGATCGCTTGGCTTCAACGATCTTATTCATTCTCGCATAGAGAGAGATTTTCTAAACATTCTATTGAATATATGTTTTGTTAATTGTTTATCTTAAAAGTTAAAAGAATAATATCTCTAAAATCTCTCGAACTTGGGCACATTGTCAGATGAGAAGGAATAAGGGGACATAGGTAAGCTGGGTGAGAACATTTATTAGTTTTTTTTAGGTTTTTACATATTTATCCCTTACTTAAAAATTAGATTTTAATCCATAAAATCTTCATATTTTGATTTTAGTCTTCCAAAATTTTGAAGTTATTTCACTCTAATCTCTCTGGGGAATTTTCGTTAGGCTAGTTAAATTTTCGGCCAAAATTTCCTGTTACACCCTTAAAAAGAAAAATATTAGTTATTTCTCTTCCTTTCCTCTTTCATGAGAAGTTCTATTTGCACACGATATTTCACTCTTGACGCACGGTTTTGAAACTTATAAATAATTACAAGTTTGTTATTATATTTTTGGACTAACTTATCCTTATAAATCCCAAATTAAGACTTCTTAAAATTTAGAATTACGATTCATCGTCTTCCTCCTCTGTTTTTTCTTTCTAAAATCCTAAATAATTTTTTTTTGTATTTAATAAAAACACATGTCTTACAAAATCAGATATATCGGTTTAACTCTAAAATATTAAAATTAAAGTCCACCGATCATTTGAACGGAATACTTGACAAAAGACTGTGAAAGAATTTGAGGGACTAAAATAAAATATAAAAATTTTAAGTACTAAAGTTTAATTTTCAAAGAGTAAAGGACTGATATGATTAAATGCCCTCCATATTTGTTTGATTTCCTTTTTCTTTAGGAAAAAAAAAAAAGGATTTATTAATTAAGACAGTCAAATTGCATATCTTATGATTTGTTTAATTATTCTACCCTAAGTCTCCGAATCTAATCTTGTACAAGTGGGAAGCTGATGATGCTCATAATCTGCCGTACTTTTGGCATCATTAATGCCGAAAACAAGCTTTTGGGATGCTATTTGAGGTACACTTCCTTTGATTGGATGGGCATGATAATTAAATGGGATTTTACATATCTATTTTTAAACTTTTTAAAAATTAAAATTTAGTTTTCTAAATCTTCATATTTATATTTATAATTTAGTTCGCTAAATTTATCTCATTTTGGTCATCCAGTCATATTTTTTTGTCTGAATTTCACATTATATCTTTAAATTACTTCACTTTAGTCATCCATTTTCTCTTCCTCCGATCTTCCTCTTTTTGTTGGATTTTCTCTCCATTCTTCTCCTCTCTCCTTTCGCTCTCAGTTAATCTCTAAAATAAAGTAACTTAGGAGAATCCAATAAAAAGATGGAAGAGAGAGGAGAAGAATTGAGAGGAAAACTCAATAAGAAAAAGAAGAGAGGAGGAAGAGAAAATGGAGAACTAAAGTGAAGTAACTCAGTGGTATAACGGAAAATTCGGATCAAAAATATGACTGAGAGACTAAAATGAGGTAATTTAAAGGATTTGGAAGACTAAATTATAAATATGAAGATTTGGGGAAAGATGTAAGGGACAAATATGTAAAAACTCCTAATTAAAAATTTGAGTTATCTTTATTCAACTAATGGTCTCAAGATCAAGAACTCCTATTGGTTTCAGAAGCAATTTGACTTCTCTTTTACTTCTCTCCAATTGGATTCGATCAGAGATTCCTTTAACTTTGACTTAGATTTCGAAGATTTATCCTATTTGACTTGTAGCAATTAGGTTGAGGTCCGGGGAATGTTAAGTGAGAAGTAGAGAGGAAGAGATGATTGAAGGGCGTGCTTGCAAGTTGCCATTGTAGAAAGAGAGAAATTTAAAAGAAGTGAATACACAAGGCTAATAGGCTCGCACCGAAGAGAAATGAAAGACTATTAGTTCTGCATCGCGATGAAGCAATGCGAGGCTATTAGCCTCATGCCAAGGTCAAAATGCGGGGCTAATAGGCCCGCATTCCAAAAGATCTTAGTGGGTGGGATTTTGATTAAGATAACATTTAATTTGACGATGAAATCAAAACCAAACACAACAAATTAAGAATTCAAATTTTATGTAAAAAAATGCAAATATTAAGAAGATTCCATCTTTATCGATAAGGAAACTATTTCAAGTGCCTCTTGCCTCTAAATAGACATTGAAGACAAGCCAAAAAAGACCTTTGGCTAGTTGATTTACACGCGAAAACACATTTTGGAGCTCCAACCAGCATCAATAAGCGGCATTGATCTTCTTTTTTCTCCATTGAGTCACTTGTAAAAGCATCATATCTTCAACGAGAATTAGAGCTACCTATTAACCACTAAAGAGGCCACTCGTTTTGTAAAATAGAGAGATAATATATAAATCTTTTCTTTTTGTTTTTTTTATTGTAAATTTTTTTTATTGTAATTTGGAATCATTATAACTAAGATAAATGGCAATGAAAAGAGATGCAATTTCCACCGAAAACAGACATATGTATTGATATGTTGATCAATGGTTGCGGGTTGTAAAAGTATCTAATAAACGTAATTATGATTTATCTATGATTTTATTAGCCATGAATGTTTGTTGCTAATCAAATTATCAGGATAAGAGAGGTAATAGTAGGGATGATAATGGACGCGTCCACGGGGGCCAAATTTTGGCTCACCCTATACAAAATCTTAAATCAGAAAAATAATTTTTTTATTTTTAATTCAAAATTTTGTATAAAACGGATCAAAATTTGGCCCGTGGGCGCGTTCATTACCATCCCTAGATAAAAAGGTGAGTGCGAAACAAGTTGAAGAGATGAATGATGCAAATGAAATAAAAATCTTTATTTTGAGAATCAAGAGTAGATATAGGGTAATGCCTAGGGCTGTGTTCGGATTGAGGGAAAGTGAAGGAAAAGAAAATAAAAGGAAAGGGACATTACTTTCCATTGTTTATTTAGAGGAAAAATTAGAGAGAAAATAAAAGGAAAAGAAAGTAAGAGAAAATATATCAATTTTTTTTCTTTTCCTTTTTCTTCCTCAAAACTAAAAGAAAATAAAGGAAAGTTGAGAGAAAAAGGAAAAAGGAAGAGAAAATTTTTTGGATCCCTCCATCTCTCTTTGCCCTCTCATCTCTCCCCCCCCCCTCTCATAGTCGTTACCTCTAATCCCTCTCATCTCTCTGATCTCTCTCTCTCAGAGAATTATTATTAGCCCCTTCTCCATCAAAATCTAGATCTAGATCAAGACTCTTTGTTGTCTCTCTCTAATCTCTCTCCAATTTCTCTCATATCTCTGTCGCTCTCAATTTTGTCTTTTATTCTCTCTCCTTCTCTCTCTCGCTCTATACAAGCTGAAGAAGATGGCCTGTTGGTATTCTATAATCCATGGTAACAGGAGCTTTGACAGTAGTTCAAACTGCTCAAGAGATAGTTGTATATCTTCACTTGCTTTTCTCTTTATTATTGTTATTGCTATTGTTGTTATCTTGCTTTGTTTTATTTAAGTTGTGGTTGTTGGGTTGTTTGAACATTGATTGCTAATGGGTTAGCAAAAGTTGTGGTTTGTAGTGGATTGAGCATGAAAAGGTCCAATCTTTTGATTTTTTCTGATGGGATCAGTTGGGATTTAGAGCATACCCACATGAATCTAATATCCATTTTAATTAAATTAATATGCTAAACAGGATCCTTCTAACACATTGGATACCCACATGAATCTAATATCCATTTTAATTAAATTAATATGCTAAACATAATCATTCTAACACATTGGATTCACTTTAGTTATTTTTTCCTGATAAATCCTTTTGACATAGCCAGAACTACAAATACTAATTTGATGTATAGACCTTGAGGAAATATAGACAGAAATATCTAGAAAAGTAGATGTAGTAGAATTAGACTAACCAACTGTAGACACTAAAAATAATTTAAAAAAAAAAAAAAAAAAAAAATCTAAGTGGGCACACCCGCGGGTGCACCCGCGGGATGCAACCCGCGGGGGCACCCGCGGGAAGCATCCCGCGGGAGCACCCGCGGGATGCAACCCGCGGGTGCACCCGCGGGTTGCAACCCGCGGGGGCACCCGCGGGAAGCAACCCGCGGGAGCACCCGCGGGTTGCCACCCGCGGGAGTTCTCCCGCGGGTTGCAACCCGCGGGAGCCCCCGCGGGTTGCCACCCGCGGGAGGATTCCCGCGGGTGGCAACCCGCGGGGGCGATCCCGCGGGTTGCCACCCGCGGGTTGTTTTCCGTTCTTTATTTTCCCGTTGTTTTATTTCCTATTTTATTTTCCTGATAATCCGTGATCCGCTTTTTCAGGAGAGAATTGAGCCGGATTTCGAGCTTCTTCGGTTTATAAAATACAGGAATTTAACAGGAGAGAGGACTTTTGATTTTTGGACTTTTGATTTTGGGGATTCTTGGACTTTGGGAAGATTTCGGGCGAGCTCGTGAAATCAAAGAAAAGAGCAGAGCCATCTTCTCCTGGTCGGACGGTCAACGGAGGCAGCAACGAGACTCCACCGCCACCCGAACCCACATAAAAAAGGGAATAAACTAATATTCCCGTTCTTGTAATTCTTCGGAATTTTTGTAATCTCAAATCTTCGTTGTAATCAAATAATTTTTGCAATGGAATCAAAGATGCAATTTTCGGGCGTACAAGAACTGGCGACCACAGTGGGAGCTCCTCTGTTTACCACAGAGAATTTGGTGGCGCAGTCCGACCGGGTGCCGATTGGCTCAATGGTTGAGATGCTGGTCATAGAAGTTAACCAGCAAAAATATGAGGAATTTCTTTCCTCCTCTGATTCGGAGCCTAGGCGTCATCGCCGGGTGACGATGAAAAAAGGTGAGGCGTCATCGCCCACTGGAAATCAAAAGGCATCATCGCCTATGAAAATTTACGAGGCGTCATCGCCCGTTGAAATTTACGAGGCGTTATCGCCCGTTCCAAAGTCAAGTCAAAAGTCAAACCAGTCCCTGACCCGCTCTCAGAAGAGAAACCTGAGGCGTAAGGCACAGCGGGCCCGCCTCAACAGTGCCTCTGGAAAATTGCGCTCAGAAAATCCAGATCAGGAAACATCGGAAAGAAAAAATTCCAAAAATAAAATTTCCAAAAATAAAAATCCGCAGGCAGAAGTGCGGGTTGCAACCGCGGGTGGAAACCCGCGGTTCCAACCGCGGGTTGCACCCCGCGGGTGCAACCCCGCGGTTGCAACCACGGGTGCAAACCCGCGGTTCCAACCGCGGGTGGAAACCCGCGGTTCCAACCGCGGGTTGCACCCCGCGGGTGCAACCCCGCGGTTGCAACCACGGGTGCAAACCCGCGGTTCCAACCGCGGGTTGCACACCGCAAGTTGCAACCCGTGGGTTGCACTCCGCAGGAAAAATCAAGGGTTGGTTCTGGTGTCTATTCGGGCACACGCGCAGTGAACACACAGCGCACATCTAACTTTTTGGTTACTCTCTCAGATGTACCATCCCGTTCCTCTACAAATAAATATAAGGATGTGCTCATGAACTCACCTGAGGATAGATCTTCAAATTTCTCTTCGGATGAACATATTCATGATAGAATCCTCCAGATCCCGAAGAACAAGTCAGATGCGTGCGAGGCCCGCACAACTGCGCAGGCCAGCACACACTCCAGAAGAATCCGCAGAAGGGTTGGAGAACAATCTAATGCTGGAAAAGAGCTCAGTCCTGAAATATTACAAACTCTCCAGTATTATGAACCAAATTTGAGACGCAAAATACGTCAAGATGCAAATAGAGAGGAGAAGATATCTCAAGACTTGAGAGAATACCTCAATTGGAAGAAGAACTCTGCACAAAATACTCCTCAATGCCAATGCGAACAGTTAATCTCAGCTGTTCTATCAAACTGCGAGTGCCATCCGAGACAATCCGTTTTTGAGCGGATCACCGAACCTAAAAGAATACGGACGGTGAAAAAGGCATACTCTGGGACCGATCTACCTGCCACCTCATCAAATATGGTTAATAAAGGCAAAAAGGTGGTCGGAAATAACCTTTCGGATAAGGAAATTACTCCAGGATCAAAAGGAGTTTCTATCGAACCAGAGGGCGCGCTTCTAGAAGAAGTCTCTGAAAGGCTTGAGAGACAAGAAAAACGTCTCGAACAGCACGAGGAGACCATAGAAGAAATGAAACAACTTTTGATTGAGTTGCTGGCTCAAACTAGAAAGAACCAATCATCGCCGTCCATTTCTAGTCGGCAGAAAGGAAAACGGCCTGTCCAAATAAATGAAGACAGCGAAGACGAAGATGAAGAAGTGCCTCCTCATTCAAGAGAGGAAGAGGAAGTGAAAGTTATCCTCAATCCTCACGCAGAGAAAATAGAGAAGATGGAGAACCAATTACAAGCTCTTCTTCATCGCAAAAAGCTACAAGAGGTGGGGGTAGTCCGTCCATATCCCATAGAATGGGAGACCGTACCCTATCCTGCAAAATATAAACCGTTGAATCTTCAATCATTCGACGGTAAAAGTTCGCCGCAGCAACACATCTTCTATTTCCTCTCACAGACAGGACATCTCATGGGGAATGATCCAACTATGACTAGGATATTTGCGAGCACTTTACGGGGGCCCGCATTTACCTGGTTTATGCAACTTCCCCAGGGAACAATTAAATCTTGGGCTGATGTAGAACGTGAGTTCCTAGCCCGATTCTTTGAAGATGATACAGAAGTCTCCATATTATCTTTGCTAGCAGCGAAGCAAGATGAAGGCGAAACGGTCAAAACTTATGTCGAGCGGTTCCGAGAACTTTCCGTTCGATGCCCACATGGCATGACGCAGGATACGCTTGTGGAGACCTGCATACATAACTTGTTGACCGATATTTTAGACAAGATGGGTTCGGTCGAATCCAAATCATGGAAGGATCTGCTTAAGCAGGGCGAACAGGCCGAAGAAATACTTCGACGTCTCGAAATGCAACAGTCTGCAACCGGAGAAGGTGCAAACGAATCTCCATTCCATTTTTCCCATTCAAAAGGGAAAGACATAACGGCAATGGCGGTAGAAAGTACACTGAAGCAGAAACCATGGCCAACTACAAGCAACACAGCAAAGTCGCCCAGACTTCAAAAGCAGTATTCGTTCAAGGATGAACATACTGCTACTATGTTCAATCTGCTCACCAAACGCAAGATGCTTAAATTGCCGGAGAGCAAGAGACCTGAAGAAGTAGGGAAAACTAACGATCCGAATTACTGCCTGTACCATCGGATTGTAGGTCACCCCACAAAAAATTGTTTTATCTTAAAAGATAAAATTCAAGCGTTGATTGACGCTGGAGCAGTTCAGCTCAAAGCTGAACAAAAAAGGAGTTAGAGCTAACTCCGACACATTTAATGCGTGAGGTCTAAAGGTACCACTTGGGCTCACAACAATTCCCAAAAAATGGGCTCAGGGCGGTTAATTTAAACCCCCAATTAAAAAAAAATATATATATATATATATATATATATATATATATATAAAAAAAAGGGAAACACCCAACGCCGACAAGGCTACGGGAAGAGAATAAATTTCTCGCCAACCCCACCATGCTGGGGGTAAAAAGCATGAATCGCCCAACGCCGCTAAGGCTACGGGAAGAGAATAAATTTCTCGCCAACCCCACCATACTGGGGGTAAAAAAGTATGAATTACCCAACGCCGACAAGGCTACGGGAAGGGAATAAATTTCTCGCCAACCCCACCATACTGGGGGTAAAAAAAAAAAAAAAAATCACCCAACGCCGCTAAAGCTACGGGAAGAGAATAGATTTCTCGTCAACCCCACCATACTGGGGGTAAAAAGTATGAATTACCCAACGCCGACAAGGCTACGGGGAGAGAATAAATTTCTCGTCAACCCCACCATACTGGGGGTAAAAGGTATGAATTGCCCGACGCCGCTAAAGCTACGGGAAGAGAATAAATTTCTCGTCAACCCCACCATACTGGGGGTAAAAAGTATGAATTGCCCAACGCCGCTAAGGCTACGGGAAGAGAATAAATTTCTCGCCAACCCCACTATACTGGGGGTAAAAAGTATGAATTGCCCAACGCCGCTAAGGCAAAGGGAAGAGGAAAAGTTTGGTATTTAAACCCAAACGAAACCCTCGACAACTCACTATGCTGAGGATAATAGCATGGCTAGCCCAACTCAAACGGTAGTTGGTAAAGGCAAAATCAAACCCGTTGATAGCTGGGGGTTTGCTAAAAATCCCACGACAAATCTGTCACAACAGTATTCTTATCCGAATATAAGAATACATCACTGCCCTAAGCTGCTAAGGCAAAGGGAAGAGGAAAAGTTTGGCATTTAAGCCCAAACGAAATTCTTGACAACTCACCATGCTGAGGGGAATAGCATGGCTAGCCCAACTCAAACGGTAGTTGGTAAAGGCAAATCAAACCCGTTGATAGCTGGGGGTTTGCTAAAAATCCTAATCAGATAAATCTCCTGTCACGTTAAGATTTCACCTCTGACAGCAAAACTTTTCTTGTCATTTTGCTCCGACAGAGCAAGCGACACTCCAAAATATTAGTCAAGTTAAAATCATACCTCTGACATCATAATTCAAAATCAAAAGAGATAAAATCCTAATTAAATCGGTCCCCTGTCACGTTAAGATTTCACCTCTGACAGAAAAGAAAATTCACACTTCATCAAGTCCAACATTACAACCTCTGATGAACGTGCTTTAGATATCGTTAAGTTGAAAATCACCTCTGACGAAAATTATCTCCCTATCAAGTTAACAGTTATCTCTGATAGTCCGATTCCAAAACTAAATACGTTAACCGTCACCTCTGTTTAGTCAGCTTGTCCCTATCACGACCAGATCCTCTGAATAGGTTAAGCTCCAAGACACGTTTAATGTCACCTCTGTCTTTTCCTGATTCGTCATACTAGATGTCACTGAACGGTTAGGATTAAAATAAGCACGTTAATATTATACCTCTGCTTGACCTAAAATAAGCACGTTAACATTATACCTCTGCTTGTCCTCTAATGAGTACGTTAAAATCATACCTCTGCTTGTTATGGAATAAATAAATATATTAACAGTTATCTCTATCGACCAAATCTTTTAAAAGGTCCATAACCAAAATTAAAAAATCCAAAGTATTTCGAAATTCAGTACGGTTCAATACAGAACTTCAAAAACTTTGGAGGGGGTTATGTAGACACTAAAAATAATTTAAAAAAAAAAAAAAATCTAAGTGGGCACACCTGCGGGTGCACCCGCGGGATGCAACCCGCGGGAACACCCGCGGGTTGCAACCCGCGGGGGCACCCGCGGGAAGCATCCCGCGGGAGCACCCGCGGGATGCAACCCGCGGGTGCACCCGCGGGTTGCAACCCGCGGGGGCACCCGCGGGAAGCAACCCGCGGGAGCACCCGCGGGTTGCAACCCGCGGGAACCCCCGCGGGAAGCAACCCGCGGGAGTTCTCCCGCGGGTTGCCACCCGCGGGAGTTCTCCCGCGGGTTGCAACCCGCGGGAGCCCCCGCGGGTTGCCACCCGCGGGAGGATTCCCGCGGGTGGCAACCCGCGGGGGCGATCCCGCGGGTTGCCACCCGCGGGTTGTTTTCCGTTCTTTATTTTCCCGTTGTTTTATTTCCTATTTTATTTTCCTGATAATCCGTGATCCGCTTTTTCAGGAGAGAATTGAGCCGGATTTCGAGCTTCTTCGGTTTATAAAATACAGGAATTTAACAGGAGAGAGGACTTTTGATTTTTGGACTTTTGATTTTGGGGATTCTTGGACTTTGGGAAGATTTCGGGCGAGCTCGTGAAATCAAAGAAAAGAGCAGAGCCATCTTCTCCTGGTCGGACGGTCAACGGAGGCAGCAACGAGACTCCACCGCCACCCGAACCCACATAAAAAAGGGAATAAACTAATATTCCCGTTCTTGTAATTCTTCGGAATTTTTGTAATCTCAAATCTTCGTTGTAATCAAATAATTTTTGCAATGGAATCAAAGATGCAATTTTCGGGCGTACACCAACTAATCAAGTTGTTATATTTGTACTTATGTTGCCTAACATGGAAAATACAATTTATATATAGTATCTTCTCTTGGTTGAGCTCATTGTGTGCACTTCAGTAGAATTACTATCAATCATACTCATTGTGTTCGCTCTTGCTGTTACAGAATATAGAATGACCATGAAGGGTTGGAGTTGGATCAGAAAGTTTGTTAAGTAACGATTGATGCGATGAATTACATCTTCCTTAACAATTATATTTTGTCAAATTTATGAAGTCTTAGCTCAAGTAACAAAAACTTTGGGACTTTGAAAATGAGTTGCAAGAACCAAATATATCAGCGTTTAGATTTTGGTATGAGAAACTTCTGTCTGAGTTTGGATTTTGGTATACTGATATAAAAAATATTGTATTAGCATGTATTGAGATCAAAATGTTTTGGGTATCTCCTTAAATAAAAATCCTTGTACAAATTGTCTAATATTCTTGGATGTATGTGAAGATGTGTATTTTCTGAAACAAAAGTTCTTGTACAAATTATGCTGCAGTTGATATTATGCTATAATATTGTATTGTTATTGTTGTTGTTGGTGTGATACTATTCTAATATTGTTGATATGTCATACTGGTGTTGTTGATTTATGTTGTTGCTACTAATTTATGTTGCTGATTTTGTTGATTTATGTTGTTGTTGCTGCTGCTGTTGCTGATTTTTCTGCCAGTGCTGCTAATTTTTACTGCTGCTACTGATTTTTGCTGCTGCTAATGCTGTTGATTTTTGTTGCTGCTAATGTCATGATGTTGCTGTTGCTAAAAAATGATCAAAAATTGTCCAAATAACCAAAAAGAAGCATGACAAAAATGAACAAAAATATTTTTTTTCCATTGCAATAGTTGATTTATTACCCGCTGAACAATGAAATTTTATGTTTAAAACAATCCAAATTTGTAGAAGTTCAAATATTATAGTATATTGATTTGTTCGGTCTTTTTATTGTCCTCATCTCCTTATTCTTATATATTGAATTAGTTTTCCATATTTTCGCAGAAATCTCCTTGTAATTTTAGTCCCAATGTATTTTTCAACTTTTGTGAAGTTTGGATCCTTGGGTTATTATATGCTTAATTATTTAAAAATTAGAAATTATATCAATAATATGTGAATTAATATTAAAATTTTCTATAATTTAATTAGAATTATATTTTCCACTTAATTTTCTATTGAGCAACCAAACATGATAAATTGCTTTCTTCCAAAGTTTTCTTGAGATTTTCTTCTCCATTTTCTTTTTAACCAAACATAAAAAAGAAACCAATTTCCATATCATTTCCTTTTCTTTTCTTTTCCTTTTCCTTTTTTTTTTCTTTTCCTTCACTTTCACTCAATCCAAACACAACCTAAGTGTCCAACATAGTGGGAGAAAAAGCCAAAAATAGATATAAAGTTCTCTTGAAAATGTTAGTCATCTAAAATATCTCTTTCATATATATTTTTGTTCTTAAACACTATTTGTTGGAAATAAACCATAATCATGCTAGATTATCAAGGATATATAGACAAATACCTGGATCCATCTGTTGGTTGATCACTTTTTGTGATGCGGAATTGGTTGACAATCTACTGAAAACAGATAAGAAATAACCGGGTGGTTTGTGGTCTTACTCAACTAAATCTCCTTAATTCCTCAATGGGACATTAGCTTCTCTTCCTGATGGGGAGAAGAGAAACTTTACATGATTTAATATGTTGGGGACCATAACCTATAGGATCTATATATACTGCTCAAGTAAGGTTTCCATAATCCCCTTACTTGGTCAATATGCGGTATCTACTCATTCATCCCATATCAATTACAGCTCATTAAGCCTCATAAATTGCATTGACCCATTACATTCTATAACGGTTTATTTAAATAGCTAATATAATTGTATAATAAATATATTGACCCACTATTATAGGAAATAAATATTTCCTAACAATCTCCCACTTGGGCTACATATTGTTCTTGAAACAATTATATCACAAATTCCTTAAGCGCTCATCCATATGCTATTTATCCTTAGTCTTTTCCTTAAACAATCTGGTCCATCTCATGTATAAATAATAGAACCAACGCGGCTTTTATCACAGTAGAATCGTGACTAAACCACAATAATCACCATATTAATACACTTAATGACATAGATCAAATATGGATGAGTAGCATGGAAATTACATGTAAAGTGATCTTAAGCATATCTATTTCCAACTGGTCCTTCTTTAGTCTTTAGTGAGATCAAAGTTCTTTATGCAACGTAAACATTGCACATATAAAACACACTTAAGTTCAGAAATAGAATCAAAATACCATCAATTTATTCTGCAAAAAATCAAATAGTTCAATATCTGTAACAAAACATCAAACATATAAAAAAGGACTCCCACTAAACCAAGGTATCCTCAGAAATAACACCCATACGAGTAGTGTGCTCGTGAAAGACTTTAGGTGTTAATCCCTTGGTTAATGGGTCTGCTAGCATAGATTCTGTCCTTATATGTTCTATAGAAATCTGTCTATCCTGAACTCTCTCCTTGACAACTAGGAACTTGACATCAATAAACTTCGACTTTGTTGAACTCCTATTGTTGTTGGAGTAAAGAACTGCCGAGGTATTGTCACAGAAAATCTTTAATGGCCTATCAATGCCATCTACCACATGCAGCCCAATGACAAAATTTCGAAGCCATATTCCGGGATTGGACGCCTCATAACAAGCTATGAACTCTGCAGCCATGGTCGAAGGAGCTATTAAAGTCTGTTTAACAGACTTCCATGAGATAGCTCCTCCAGCCAATATAAAAATGTATCCTGATGTAGAGCGCCTGCTATCATGACATCCCGCAAAATCAGAGTCAGAGTACACGAGACCTCTAAAGTGTCTGATCTCCAATAAGTGAGCATGTAGTCTTTTGTTTTCTTTAAATAACGCATCACATGTTTGGCTGCCTTCCAATGTTGCAAGCCTGGATCACTCAAATATCTGCCCAGAACTCCCACTATAAATGGTATATCGGGACGAATACAAACTTGAGCATACATTAGACTCCCTATTGCAGACGCATAAGGAACCTTCTGCATCTCTTTTCTTTCAAAATCATTATTGGGGCATTGTTTGTGACTAAACTTGTCTCCTTTAGCTATGGGTGTATCTCCTAGTTTACTATCTTTCATGCCGAATCTACTTAAAACCTTATCGATATAGCTCTTATGTGATAATTTAAGAATACCTTGAGAGCGATCTCTTAGTATCTCAATACGTAATACAAAAGAGGCTTCTCCAAAATCCTTCATCTCGAAATTTTTCGTCAGAAATCTCTTGGTTTTATGTAGAAGGCCTATATCGCTACTCGCAAGTAGAATGTCATCAACATATAACACCAGGAAAATATATTTACTCCCACTGAATTTATGATATACACAATCATCAACAGTATTTGTCTCAAAACCATACGAGCAAATTATTTGATAAAACTTGTAATACCATTGACGAGAAGTCTGTTTGAGACCATAGATAGATTTCTTCAACTTACAAACCATAGACTTTGGATCTCCCGAAATAAAATTTTCTGGTTAAACCATATAAATTGTCTCATCAATGTCTCCATTGAGAAACGCAGTCTTGACATCCATCTGATGTAACTCTAAATCAAAATGAGCCACTGGTGCCATTATTGTTCTAAAAGAGTCTTTCGAAGACACTGGAGAGAAAGTCTCTTTAAAATCTATACCTTCTTTCTGAGTGAAACCTTTTGCAACTAGACGGGCCTTATATCTCTCAACATTTCCATTTGAATCCCTTTTGGTTTTAAATATACATTTACAACCAATGGGTTTCGCACCTTTAGGCAACTTAACGAGATTCCAAACGTCATTGTCTTTCATAGACTTCATCTCATCTTTCATGGCATCAATCCAATTTTGAGAGTTAGAACCACGCATGGCTTGACAAAAGTTGTTTGGTTCATCCTCTGTCAAGCCAATGCCATCCTCATGTTCTTGAAGAAAGACGATATAATCATCTGGAATCGCACTTCTTCTCTCTCTAGTGGATCTCCTTAATGGCACTTTTTGAGTTTGTTGAGTTTGTACAGCAGGTTGTTCTTGAGGAAGAATCTCATTGTTGTCTCGGTCCGGAACAATGTCAGGAATAGGAGCCTGTACATTGTTATCTTGTATTGGAACCATGTCATGAACAACGATAGGTATAGTGACATGATCACCTTCAGTGACAGATTCTTCTTCAAAGACAACATTCCTTTTGTTTCCTTCCTCCAAAAACTCAACATCCTCAAGGAATCATGCATTTCCCGTTTCAAAAAAGGATCTTGATGTGGGATTGTAGAATTTGTAGCCTCGAGAGCATTCAGAGTAACCAACGAAATAACAGCTAACTGTCCTTGAGTCCAGTTTTCTTTCTTGTGGCTTATAAGATTTAGCCTCAGCTGGACACCCCCAAATGTGCAAGTGCCTTATGCTAGGCCTTTTGCTTGTCCACAACTCATAAGGAGTTTTGGTAAGTGCTTTGCTTGGTACTCTATTAAGGATGAATACAGCAGTTTTTAAAGTTTCTCCCCAAAGTGATTCTGGTAAGGAGGAATGACTAAGCATACTCCTCACCATATCCTTAAGAGTCCTGTTTCGTCGCACTGCAACACCATTCATGCTAGGTATTCCTGGCATGGTGTATTGCGGAACAATTCCACACTCTTTGAGGAAAATTGCGAAGGGTCCTGGACGTTGTTCTCCTGTTCCGTCATATCGTCCGTAGTACTCACCACCACGGTCAGATCTGACAGTCTTTATTTTCTTTTCAAGTTGAAGCTCAACTTCAGATTTAAAAGACTTGAACACGTCCAAGGATTGTGACTTCTCATGTATTAAATATAGGTAACCGTATCTAAAGTAATCGTTTATGAACGTAATGAAATACTGTTGTCGTTCCAAGAAGCTGTAGGGAATGGACCACATATATCAGTATGTATTAGTTCTAAGACATGTAGCTCTTCAGCATCTAATTTCTTAACGTTTGTTCTTTTCCCCTTGATGCACTCAATACAAACTTCAAAGTCTGTTAAATCTAGGGGTTCAAGAATTTCATCGGACACGAGTCTTTGAATTCTCTATTTAGATATATGATCTAAACGCTTGTGCCATAAGGCAGCAGAATTCTCATTTAATTTTCGCTTTGTACCACGTAAACTTGTTTGCAGTATTTCGTTATAGGAACTAACAATATCAAGCATGTATAGATTATCAATTATAGGACTGGAACCAATAAAACTTGAATTTTGATAGAGACTAACTTTATTATTTCCAAATGAACAAGAAAAACCTGATTTGTCCAAAGTAGAAATAGAAATTAAATTATGTCTAAAAGACGGTACAATAAAAGTCTCAAATAAATCCAAATATATTTCAGTCTTTAATCGTAATCTGAAAGTCCCTATGGCTTCCACTGCAACTTTATTGTCATTGCTCACAAAGATGTATCTTTCACCATCAGTTGGCGGTGGCTCCACAGGCAACCCTGCATAGACATACTTATGTGAGTAGTACCACCAGAATCTACCCACCAAGTATCTTTAGGTACAACAGCTAAATTAATTTCAGAACAAACTAAAGTTAGAAGTTTACCCTTTTTTACATGCCATGCAGCATACTTGGGACACTCTTTCTTCATGTGTCCCTTCTTCTTACAGAAGTAGCAAGTAAATTCCTCATCTTGCTTCTTTTGTTTTTTTCTGCTGAGAAGATTTTTCTGCAACATCCTTAACTCTTTTCTTTATTCTTTTCTAAGAAGTTGAAGCTAAGTGAGCACTTTCAGTCTTATCCCGCATTTGCCTTTCTTCTTCTTGCACACAATGAGATATAAGCTCATTGAGAGACCATTTGTCCCTCTGAGTATTATAACTCACTTTAAATTGCCCAAAGTGTGCAGGAAGAGAGATCAAAACCAAGTGCACGAGTAAGTCCTCAGACAACTCTAACTTAAGTGACTTGAGTTTTGATGCGAGATGAGACATCTTCATGATGTACTCCCTTATATTCCCTTTGCCTTTATACTTCATGGAAACGAGTCTAGCCAAAAGGTTACTCGCTTCCGACTTTTCATTCTTGGCAAAATATTGCTTAATTTCCTCAAGGAACCTCTTAGCATTCTCATTCTCAGAAATAGAGCCCCGAACGCTTCTGGAATGGAGCGTTTCATGATCATCAAACACATTCGATTGGAGCGATCACACTTCTCAATTTTAACCTTATTGAGATTTTCCGTAGTAGAAGTGGGTCGATCCGTTCGTAGTGCCAGATCTAAATCCATACAACTGAGGACAATCTCCACGGTTTCTTTTCAGACTTTGAAATTCGTCCCGCTCAACATTGGGATATTGCTGACTTGGGTAGAAACATTTGAAGCAGTAGCAGCAGAGACTGATAAAGAAAAAAAATAAAAAAATACTCACATTTCAAATAAAACAAGATATGGAAAATTAATCCAAATTTGGAGACCCATCACAAGATACCTAGCACAATATTAATTCCTAGTCTTTGGACAAGAAAATTAACTGTAAGTGGTACTCTCAATGCAATAATCAAATATTAACGATCAATTCTGTCAAACAATAGCTTTTCTTTGGATCGACTATTGTTCACATGAAAACATTTACAATCATCACATATTTATTATCGCAGTGTGTCATTATTTGGCCAAACTGTGACTTCCTTTGGGTCGAGCACAGTTCGCATAAATAGTAACACAAATAACATCTATGTTTATTATTATTATTATTATTTAGATAAATTAATTTTCCGCAATAGAGGTTACTTTGGTAACATATTGCTTGAATTAATTCAATAAAAATAAAGAAGGCATAGACTATACCCGATAATAGCTATTAAATAGACAATTAAAAGAGACACCAAAATACCATAAACTTGAAATATTTTTTTATTTTTCTCTCTTTCCTCTTATTTGTCTATTTTTCCTTATTTCTTCATTATATTTCCTTAAATGAGTCATCCATGAATATTTATTTTCTATAAATAGATCTTTATGAATATATATATTTTTATATATTCCATAAATATACACAGAATTATTATTATGTAACCACAACTTTAAATTACATATTTACTACGTAATAAATGTTTATACAAATATAAACTAAATTTGATACATATCACCCAAATATATATTTTTCTATCTCAAATATTAAATATTCCAAACAATCAAATCTTTAATTATATATTTTTAAAAAATATATACATATATGAACCGATTGTAGAAATATTTATTATTATTACATTATATTATATATTCTAAAACGTAGTCATATGCGTATAATTTAACAAAACTGGATCAAATCCAAACAAAATTCAAAACTGTATACGAACGCATACCGAATAATTTAAAAAAAAAACAAGCCATATGCGTTTATGTCATATAAACAGAAATTCACAAATCATCCCAATAATCTAACTATGATGACTCCTCTGATACCACTTGTTGGAAATAAACCATAATCATGCTAGATTATCAAGGATATATAGACAAATACCTGGATCCATCTGTTGGTTGATCACCTTTTGTGATGCGGAATTGGTTGGCAATCTACTGAAAACAGATAAGAAATAACCGGGTGGTTTGCCTCAACTAAATCTCCTTAATTCCTCAATGGGACAGCAGCCTCTTTTCCTGATGGGGAGAAAAGAAACTTTACGTGATTTAATATGTTGGGGACCATAACCTATAGGGTCTATATATACTGCTCAAGTAGGGTTCCCATAATCCTCTTACTTGGTCAATATGCGGTATCTACTCATTCATCCCATATCAATTACAGCTCATTAAACCTCATAAATTGCATTGACCCATTACATTCCATAACGGTTCATTTAAATAGCTAATATAATTGTATAATAAATATGTTGACCCACTATTATAGGAAATAAATATTTCCTAACACTATTTACTCAAGAACACAAAATAAATAAAATTCTTTAAAAATTTAAAAACTTTGTGACCCCATAATTCTTCACAATTTTGTTAGGAGTCTATACGTAAATATATATAGTCTCATATCGGATAGAATAAGAAAAATTTATAGACACAAAATTAGAGGTTCTATCTATCAATTTAATTTTTTAAATTAGATTGATTCTCCCATCAGGCTCCCCAATAATTTCCAAATTCGAACTGTAGGTTACTTGCAGTATGCAAGAGTGTAGTGTTGGAGTGAAGGCCAACAGTTTGAATTTTTGCTAATTGGTGAAAAAAGAAATTATTAAATCAAGTGGTTAGGATAAGCATATCTAAAAGCTTATGTTTTATGTATAACTTTTGATAATTTATATTACAATTTGGTTACTTACTTTTATAAATAAATGATTTTTTAATAGGATGGTTGACTCAGTGAGTTGGTGAGTAAAGCCTTTTCTCTTAGCTTCGCTATTTAGTTCTCGCAAAAAATCTTCAAAATCTTGATTTTAGTACTGAATCAAAAATTTGTTGAACTACTCTTTAAGTTATTTCATTGGTCAGCACTCCAAAATTAAAGCTTATTAAAATATCTTATTAATTTAGGATATCTTTCTAAATTAGAATGTTTGACAAATCCTCTGATTTATTAGTATATCTTGGAATATCTTACTAAATTAGTATATTTGTGAAATATCTCTAATTAGACTGATTATGATGATTGAGAATTATATATAATTATGATCAAATTATATATTCTCTTATCTTCACTTTTATATTTGCCTCCTTCATGTATAAAAATATGGTCATCGTACCGTTTTACTATAACATCTCGTAATAAAAGTATCTAATTAGTCTTCAATTTCTCTCAGTTCTTACTTATATCAAAACTAAACTAGTAAATTAATATATGAAAAAATCGGAGAACTAAATAGCTAAATTGATGAACTTAAAAGTGATGATATTGGTATATTTTCATTTAAATTTTTTTTTTTTTTTTTTTTGGTCCTATAAGCTCATCTAATTTTTTATATTTAGTGTAAATCTATCGACAAAATGACTAATAATTTTTACTAAAAACCTAAAAAAAAATTCATTCCATGAAAATTTGTAGTGAAGCAATTACACGATAGTACGGTGCAATAATGGGTCTGATATGGTGTGCTTAATGGGAAGTAATGAGGGCAGTGGCCTTGTGGCCTTTTATCTATATATATGTGATTTAAATATATTTATGAATTATTCAATATCGAGATCGTCGAGATAGAAAATACAGTAAACACAGAAATAGTACAAAGAACTAAGTGGTTCAGACTGTTCAGTCGACCGAGTTCATTCTACGCCCAGTGGAACAACAAAAGAGATTTATTAACAAAAGAGATTATTTATAAGGAAAATGTTATGAGAAAATATTAAAGTATTTCTCTACTTCTCAAAGTTGTTAGGGGGAAATGTCGAGCTCTCTCTCTAATCCAAAAGTTTAAATTGATAGTTAAATACTCTAAATTTATATTTAAATCCATAGATATTTATTGTCTCATCTGATATGAGACAGTACTCATATATAAACTCATAACATTGTTGATAGTAGGAAAGAGTAATAGTGAATAGATACGAAACAATGTATGGTGAAAGTCGAAGAACACGAGCAATGCGAGGCCTGGTAATGGAATGTTGTCAATAAAAAGGGTAGTATTATAAAATGGGCAGCTCGATGGTGTATTAACATGATAATCTAACAATTTAAGTGGAAGGAATTGTCGCCCCTTTAATAATTCTAATAAGGCACTGTTTGTTTACATTGAAGTGGTACAGGGAAGTAGCTTATTTTCACTATATCTACTGTTTGCTTGGTTCATAAATAATTTGGAAGTTACTTTCTATTTACTGAGTTGGATCCTACATGTCAATATAATTTCTCAAATTCTTTTTCATCTCAAAACCATTGAAAGAGAGAAGGATCTCACATATCTAGAAAAAAAAATATTAAAAAATCAAAAGATTCCTTTGTTAATTCCTTCTATCTTTCAATTTAACTTGTGGGAGTAAAAGAAGTATACACTTTTTACTTCCAATAGAGACCAAACAAATAAAAGAAAATCAAAAAGTAATTTCTTGTAACACTTTATTTTTAGAAAATTATTTCTAATTCTCTCTTCTACTTCCTACACTTCTAAGTAAACAAACTGGGCCAAAATCTCGCTTAAGAATTGAACCTTGGGTTGAGCTCGACACTTCCAACTGATGTAGCGCCAGCCCTGAAGTACAGCAAACGAGGCTTTTATCATGGGCTGGTCAGTGGAAGCCCATGTCAAACACCCATTCTCCAACGTCCCTGGGCTCATCATACACGCAGTCCAGGGCCCAACCCACAAATTCAAAACTCTTCCACCTCCTCAAAATGCTCGAAGTGTAGCAGATGCAGGCCCACGCACCAATAACTCGCCTCGGTAAAGACAAAGACAATACCCCCTCATTTCAAATCTTTGCTAATTTCGAATCAACACAATCTCAGCCGTCCGATCTTACAACTTGCTCGATCGTTAGATGCACCGCTTCCCAATAAGATCTCCCTTCCATTTGAAAATTGAAATCCAAAAATAACGAGGAGGACAAAATCCTTTTGTCTATATAGCCCCAGGATCCTGCCACTCTCTCGATTATCTCTTGTTTAATGCATGAGAGCGGTCTGTTGATTTCAATCTCGACGACGATTCTTGCTGTGATTGTGATTGCTTTCTTCTGGAGGCAGAAGAAATCGGTGGAGGGATCCGCTGCAACTGCTGGAGATTTCGCTTTCGCTTCTTCTGGGTTTGATTTTGATTCTCTTGGAAGCGAAGAATTAGGTACGTATTTCTCCCAAACTTTGGATTCAATGCTAATTTTTGTTCTGCTTTTGGGTGAATATTTCGTAGAATTCACTCCTCGGTCTTTTTTTTTTTCCTTCCGGAACACTTTTCCGTTAGTTTTAGTAGTTTTGATCTGTGCGGCCGACAGCCTTTGCTTGAACCGGACCGCTGGGTTCGGCCGGCGGCGGATGCCTTTGGGATCGGAAAATTACGAAAATACCCTTCAAATTGCTTAAGAAGTTGAGATTCGTTTTGTAATTTTCATGATTGTGGGTCCATGGCTGAAATTTCTAAAGGCGCACACCTCTTGTCCGAATAACTTCCGAGAATTAATTTTCTATTATGGCCCAAAAAAAACAGTTACAAAATAAATTTACATGCTGTCTCATTAGGACAAGTGGTGTGGTCCTTTAGAAATCCCCCCCCTACATGCCTACTATACCGTAGCTTGTTTGAGGGTATATCTAAATGAGCACACCCTTTTTCTAAGTGAGCTCACCCAACATAGTTTAAACTATATACAAGTTTCTTAAAATTTTTTTTTACTAAGATGCTCCCGTCTTTCCAATTAGAATTTGACATGTAATTCGTTTCGGTATTAATATCCAAGCGAGCAATGTATATTGTTCAGAGATATTCGAACATATAATTCTTATTTATTTTAAAAAATTAATAAATAAGGATATTAATAACATATCTATTCGGGTTCGAATTTATAATACGTGTATCCATATAGCAGAAGTTAGATAGAGTTAAATTTTTTGTTGGGTGTACTTAAGTAAAAAATATTTTTTTTAAAAAATTTAGTTAGCGTATGAGAAAGTGGGCTCACGTTTAGAAGTACCCTCTGTGTCGGGGGCCCACCCTTGTGCTAAGTGAGCTCACGTGAAAACAACTTCAATGTGTTTGGCAGGGGTCCACTTATAAGAGGGTGGGTTCATTTAGAAACTTCCCTTGTGTCGGTGGACCATAGACTCATTGACAATGACGTTATTGCCCTAGCCTGGTTCTTGCCGGAGAAGGATTAAGACGGAACTATTTATTATGTTTGAAAGCGCCCTCTCTTGGGCTCATCTTTCCCAACCGCAACCTTAGCACTCCACACGTATGCATGTCCCTCTGCTGGTTATCACGTGACTTGGCATCCCAGAAGACTTTTTTATTGCTTTCTAATTTTGTAAACTGTAAACAAGTGTTTCAAATTTGGGGTATTTACTGGTTTGTCCCTCAAATCTTTATATATTATGATTTTGCCCACCAAATCTTCATATTTAGAATTTTGCCTCCCAAATCTCATAAGTTACAACAATTTTGCCCCTCTCTCTAACTTTCCCTAACACAGTTAAATATTTGACCATTTTACCCTTCTTTTCCTCTTTTATTTTCCTCCTCTCTTCTTCTTCTCTCTTCCTCATCTCTTCTCCTTTCTTCATTATTTCTCCTCTCTTCCTCCTCTCTTCTTCTCTCTTCCCTAACACAGTTAAATACTGAAAGAAGAGAGGAGAAAGAAGAGAGGAGAAATAATGAAGAAAAGGAAAAGAGAGGAGGAAGAGAGAAGAAGAAGAGAAGAGGAAAAGATGGGTAAAATGGTCAAATATTTAACTGTGTTAGAGATGGGGCAAAATTATTGTAACTTATGAGATTTGAGAGGCAAAATTCTAAATATGAAGATTTGGAGGGCAAAATCATAATATATAAAGATTTGAGGGACAAACCAGTAAATACCCCTTCAAATTTATGAGATGCCAATTTATAGGTTTTCTCTTGTTTTTTTTTTTTCTTTCTATTATTTAATTCCACTTCATCACATCAGCATCGATAGCTGATGCGAGAAGCTGTCGCCGCGGCAATAAATAAATTATATAAATTTGCATTGCTCGTTGAAAACTGAGAAGGCAACAATAATGCAGTGCTCTTAAATGCAATCTCTGTATGTTGGGGAGTCTCGATCGATAAAAATATATATATATATATATATCAATTACATATGCATATTATTTTCCTCCATTTTTAGACTTCTCAGATGAAAAATAACATAATTAAAGGACTCAATTTGCTGTTCGAAGTTACCAGCCAATCCAACCAAAACCTTTACACTTGCTACTACTAATTTCTATATTATTAAGAATGTATTCTTTTTTTTTTTGGTGAAAAGACCCTGAGATACGGGTATCAACGTAATATAAATAGCAAAATTTGTTATCCTCCATATTTTCTGTGAATTTTTTTTATAGACGATATTAGTGATGTCTTTAAGGTATAGTTTCCGTAATTAATTCAATAAAATAAGTGTGAAAAGATGGAATTGGGCTTAGTGCGCCTCGACTCTAGTGGAGCTGTTGTGTTCAAGTAATCCAAATTAGCAATTGAGAATCAAAATCTAAATTCGATTTCGATAATTAAATAGCATTTTTATTCCCCTTGATTTAGTTGATCACACAACAAATCCACCAAATAGATGCTCCGCGTTCTGAAGCGGGCATCTTTAGAAACTTATTACGGTCTCCAACTCTTTATTATATCGAGATTAATTATTCCTAACTTAATTTTATTGCTTAATAATCTCACCAGCTACCTTCATGCACTTAGAACTTATCCCTCTCTTTATCTCTTTAATCCTTTACCCTTTTACTTTCCAAATATCGTATTAAAATTCTCTCTCTCTCTCTCTCGCCCTCTACAGATTATTCTCCTTGCCGACAGTCCACAGTGGCGATGGAAGACGAACCGATGGCGGCCAACACCGCGCTTTCTCACGCCAAGAGCCTCGTCCCGGCCGCCCTAAAAAAAGCCCGGTCGACGACCGGCTTCTCAGTCCGCTGGAAGTCGATCGTGTCGAAGCTGGAGAAGCTCCCTCCCTGCCTCTCCGACCTCTCCAGCCACCCCTGCTTCGCCAAGAACGCCCTCTGCCGCGAGCTCCTGCAGTCGGTCTCCGCTACCCTTGCCGAAGCGATCGAACTCGCCGACCGCTGCCAGGCAAACGACGAACCCCGTTCCGTCGGCAAACTGCAAATGCAGAGCGACCTCGATGCTCTTGCGGGCAAGCTCGACCTCAACCTCCGTGACTGTGGCTTGTTGATCAAGACTGGCGTCCTCGGAGACGCCACTCTGCCTTCTGCCGTTGCTAGGACCAGCGAGCCGGACTCCGAACGGTGGAAAGTGCGAGAGTTGCTCGCCCGATTGCAGATTGGCCACGCGGAGGCCAAGCATCGGGCCGTCGATGGCCTTCTTGAAGCGATGAAGGATGACGAGAAGAGCGTGCTCGCTGTTCTTGGCCGGACGAATATCTCCGCCCTTGTGCAGTTGCTCGCAGCCGCTACGCCGCCGAGGACCAGAGAGAAAGCTGCTGCCGTGATCTGCTACCTTGCCGAGTCCGGGAGCTGCGAGCATCTGCTGATTTCAGAGGGGGTGCTGCCGTCGCTGATTCGGCTGGCGGAGTCTGGGACCTCGGTAGGCCGCGAGAAGGCTGTGGTTTCGCTGCAGAGGCTGTCGATGGTGGCGGAGACCGCACGGTCCATCGTGGGCCACGGAGGGGTCCGGCCACTGATCGAGATCTGCGAGATGGGCGATTCGTTATCGCAGTCGGCTGCCGCAGGCGCGCTGAAGAACCTCTCGGCCGTGCCGGAAGTGCGGCAGAGTCTGTCGGAGGAAGGGATCATCAAGGTGATGATCAACCTTCTCGATTGCGGGATCGTCCTGGGCTCGAAGGAGTACGCCGCAGAGTGCTTGCAGAACTTGACAACCAGCAACGAGAGCCTGCGACGGCGGGTGGTGTCTGAGGGAGGGATCCGAAGCCTGCTGAATTACCTCGACGGGCCGTTGCCTCAGGAACCTGCGGTTGCGGCGGTCAGGAATCTAGTCACGTCTGTACCCGTCGACACCCTTCTATCTCTCGGCCTGATTCCTCGCCTGGTACACGTTCTCAAGGACGGATCGCTTGGCGCGCAGCAGGCCGCAGCCTCAACGATCTGTAAAATTTCGAGCCCGATGGATGTGAAGAGGCTGATCGGGGAAGTCGGGTGCATACCGTTGCTGCTCAGGCTGCTCGAAGCCAAGTCGAGCACCGCGAGAGAGGCGGCAGCGCAGGCGGTGGCGACCTTGATGAGCTGCCCGCAGAACTGCAGGGAGGTGAAGAAGTTTGAGAAGAGCGTGCCGAATCTGGTCCAGTTGCTCGACCCCTGCCCGCAGAACACTGCGAAGAAGTACGCAGTGTCGTGTCTTCTGACAATGTCGACGAGCAAGAAGTGCAGGAGGCTGATGATGTCCTACGGGGCCGTCGGGTACCTGAAGAAGCTGTCGGAGATGGACGTGCCGGGGGCAAAGAAGCTGGTAGAGAGATTGGAGAGAGGGAAGCTGCGAAGTTTGTTCAGCAGGAAGTTGTAAGTTCAGTTATCCTTGTAATTTCAATGCCTCTGTTGGAATATAATTAAAGAAGTTGTAACTGAGTTCTGAATTGCTTGCTTGCTTATTTTCCTCTCCTGTAAGATGTAATACAAGCTAGGATTTTCTAACTCTCGTGTAAAAATTTGAAGTGTGTTGTGATCTCTCTCTGGTACATTCATTTGCGTGTGTTCTCTTGTTCTGGTGTGCTGGAACTAACTCCAATTTTCTCAAGTGAGATTTCTGCAATTTCTTACTAGTTCCTGTTGTGGCTATGGGTTATCAAAAGGACACCTGTGATCAGCCAAGATAAATATATTCAATAATGGCTTGTTTTAAATTGTTCATTAGTTTGTGTAAAGGTTGAAATTCAACTTCACCTTTTAATCCATAATATTAATCAATAATTAAAATGACCGTTACAATTATTCTCATAAAAAAAAAATAATTATAATTATAATAAATATGAAATGTAATCCTTTTAATTAATAATTTTTCAACAAAAATCTTAGTAAAAGGGAAGATTAGCAAAGCTGAACTCCCATTAGTGTCAGAAGATAATTACCATTAACTAAAGCACTAGTAAGATATGATGTCAGTATCTAATATTTAGTACAGCACTTATTGGGTTTGGTGTGACTATGATGCTCATGGCTTTGTCCGCTCCCTAATGGTTTCTTCTTATGTTAAGTTGCAGGGATGAAACTTTTAGCTCTCACAGTTCAAAATTTTGAATTAAATAAAATTTTTATTGTTTTAATTAAAAATAAAATATATATTTTTTCTAATTTAAATTTTTGAATGTAACGCACTAAAAATTGATTCGTGGACTCGTCCATCCCATCCCTATTAACTTGTGGATTGTTGTCAATTGATATTTTTTTTAATGGCTTTGTTTCTTTTTTATGCCATATGTGCACTGAAACATGGTTTCGGTCCCTTTAAGCTTGGAAATGAGAAGTATGGCTTGAAAGAGAATATCATTTATGAAACTTGACTGCAACTTATCCTATTGAACGACATAGAAGTTCAAAACTGAAATGAGAGGAAAGAAATATGAAAAATACCTCCGTAACAGGGCTCAACGGCGCGTCATCGCGTCTTTTTCTTCACGGTACTGAGCGCGCTAACAGTGACATGGCCGAATGTCGCTGAAGAGATGAGGAAGAAGAACAGAGTGGGGAGAGTGAATAGAATGAAAAAGAAAGGGGAGGAAGAAGAGCAGAGTGGGGAGGAGGAAGAAGGGGGAGAACATAATTTCCTAGTGAGCCCAATTTTCTCTTAGTGAGCCCCATTTTTCCTTCTCAAATGGTTTCGGAGGCAAAACTAAAAAAATTACGAGGCTCACTAAGAAAAAATGGGCTGATTTAAAAGTATCTTGGGGCTCGCTAGAACAAGTATGGGGTGCATCTAGCAACTAATTAATCACAACATTCTGGATTTTGTTGTAAGTTTTTCACAGGCATGCATTAAATGTGCTTAGAGAAAGTCTAGTTATACTTATTATTAGGACAATCTTCTAAAAAAATCTAATATTTTTTAAATTTATTTTGAAATATCGAGGGTGTTCGAATTTAATTATTTAAAAGAAATAGATCAAGTTCGAGCATGCCAACATCCACTATCCAAACTTGGTAAATTTCGGAATTTTGATTTTCTTTTTCTAATCCAGAAATGCCAACTCGGGATCTATGTATTTTAAAATAATGATATCCGAAATTTGCAAACAGGTTAGAAACTTCAAATCTAGTCTCAAACGCCAAATCTGATTGCCTAACACTCATGTCTAGAGAATGAGAGAAAAAGTTTAGTGTTACTTTCTAATGGGATCATAGTAGGAAAGTGGATGAAGTTTGGAGCAAAAATTGACAATGAAAAAATATTATTTTTTAATTTTTTCTATTTTTTTTTTTTTCCATAGCAAACAAAAAAAAAAAGCTATTTTTTTCTTTTTCTTTCTTACATTTTTTGGTTAATTATAGTCAGACCCCCTGTAGTATTAGGGGTGTCTAACTTAACACCTTTCAAGTTTGAAACTATAAAAAAAAAACCCTTAGACTTAGTTATTTTCACTCTCTTTTTTTTATTAAAGTGCACTCTTGTCCCTCAAATTTCTAGTCTACCCTCATCCCTCTTTTTAATGAGTGTGCTGGTTAAAAGGAATGATGGGGTGGAATAGGAATTTGAGAGACAAGAGTGCACTTTAGTAAAAAAAAAAAAAAAAAAAGACTGAAAATAACTAAGTTCATGGGATTTTTTGAGAGTTTCAAACTTCATGGATGTTAAGTTACATACCCCCAATATTACAGGGGATCTAACTGTAATTAACTCTATATTTTTTAATCAAACCGAATATAGCCTACGAACACTTTAGTTTGATTGAGAGAGTTGAGACTTAAGACCTTATAACTTTTGCAACAATCATGGTCCCCTTAGACACAGTGTGCTTTGCGAGCTCACTGGAAGGCATGAGGTTAATGGAGGTCTGGATCTCATGGGGGAAGGAGGTTGGCATTTTTTTTTTTTTTTTGCATCAAGTCAGGCGAGATGACTATTGATCCAACTTTCTTAGAAATATTATTTACCAAAAATATCAAGATCTCCATGTCCTTGCTTGAGATCCCAATGTCCTGAGGACCTACTTTAGAGGCTTTTAGCTAGGTTGTGATCGTGATCTAGATTGTTACCACTCTATTAACTGTGAACAATGGTCTCCTAGTGAATTAAGTGAATGTTAGGATATATGAATATTAGCCATGAATATAATTTGCTCGAAACACAACACATGATAGCTTTCAACATATTTAGTCCCTTGTAATCTGTGTTTCTATTTTACGGTTTTTGTATATAAAAAAAAGAAGTTAATACCAAGTTCAGGATCTTGGTTTAAGAATATAGTCGAAAAAAAGGATCGACCAAGTTAGGGCATTTGGTGGTACTAACATAACTATATTTACGTTAATTACAGTCAGACCCCCTATAGTATGCGTAGGGATGATAATGGACGCATATACGAACCAAATTTTAGCCCTTCCCATACAAAATTTTGAATTAAAAATAAAAATTTTATTTTTCAAATTCAAAATTTTTGGATAAAAAGGATCAAAATTTAGCTTGTGGACGCGTCCATTACCATCCCTAAGTATGGAGGTTTACAACTTAACATCCCTGAAGATTGAAACTCTCAATAAACCTCTTGGACCGTTACCCATGATAGTCAGCAATTAGCTAATATCACCCCTCGTTTAGACCAAAATCCACTATTTTTTTCTAATTCCTATTTTACTCTCATTCCTCTCTTTTAAGTCAGCACTCTTCTCCTTCCCAGGTAATCAAGTCAACACTCTTCGCTCCCTCACTTCCTCTCTCCTTTCCATCCCTCTCTCTCTCTCGGTCTCTCTCACTCCCTCACTCCTGCTGCTGCTTGCTTGTTGCTCTGCTACTTGCTTGCAGAGCAGCAGCTGCAGCAGCAAACACAGCTGCAGCAAACTGCTCACCAAGCACAGCAGCAACAGATATTCAATTTGCAAAGCAGATATTCAATGTTGCAAACCAATAATAAAATATCAATATGAGAAGTGCAAAATATCAAAGACAAATTAACTGTAATTACACCACATATATATAATACAACCAACAAGTCAAGTTTGCGATGATGAAGCTAAAAGGATATTGTGCTTCACTGGCAGTTTGCAGTGTTGGCTCTGATCAAAGAGTCACATATGTGAACTTCCGAACAAAAGGATCCCAAACAAAAGTGATAAGACACAAGTATGTTGTTGAATCTTCAGGTCATATATTACATGTGCTGCTGTGTATCGACTTCAGCTTGAGAGCACGAAGATGAGGATGGGGGCTACAAATGCCTTCTTTGGGAGAAAAGCAACTTCTATGTTTATGAATTGAATCAAGAAACTGAAAGCTCGAGCAAGGTCACAATTTTGATGAAACTCTGTTCTTAGGTCGTAACTGTAATTTTTCCTTGTCAGTCTCCGACAACTCCAATTACAGAGCAAATTGAATCTATTTCTAAGATGAACCTGTTGCGAGTGACCTTATACAGACAATTCATACACGACAATGTACCAAAGGTTGATACATAAAGATCTGTTGAAGAACATCTCAAATTTGAGGCAACATTTTCTGCCAATTGATGGTACATGATGGACTAAATAATCTACTGCAATATAGGACATACATGAGCTGCAAAAAACACACTTCTGGTATGCATCCAACACTTGCTCTCTTGTGGTTGACTTTGTTGTTGCTATCTGTTTTCTTGCTCTTTCGTTGTCATTGTTTTCTATTTTCCTATTGTTGACTTCCCCTTTCCTGAAACTGAATGCTTCGTGTCTGACTTTCTTCCTCTCTTCCTGCTAGGCTCCATCTCCGAGCAAAACATTAAAATATAAGGGAGAGAAAATCATAAAGTACTGGCCTACTTGCCTTCCTAAAGTAAAGCTACTCACGCTTGTATTACAAGAAGAGCTAACAGGACAGATTGTACATAGATTATAAAATTCAAACTCATAATTTTCATCTTGATTTCTATCATAACTGTGAATAATGTTCAAAAAATCTGCAATAGAATAATAAGCCGGGTACTCTTACACATAAAAGGTTACGTAAGGAGAGTACGACTCTAAAATTACAGCTAAAGTTCAAATCCCTCACACTCAAGTAGTCGAGTGCACCTGTTTACCCTCCAATCAATCAATTAACAAAACCATACTAGTTAGTTCATCTTGATATATATATCAAACGATAAAGCATCCTAATCGAGTGGAAACACTCTCAGGTTATCAAGATTTAATCATACAAGACATATGACGATTTCATCAATAAGAAACGCAATAAAGTTTCTGTGCTTACAGATCAATTTAACAATAAACAACCAAGAAGCAATATGCCTACTTAAAAAGAAACTTAAGCCAATAATGTTTACTCTTGATTTCTATCTATATCAAGACCGGATTACTAAGCACAACATTTTCCTACATTTATAGATTTTGCTGACTAATTACTCTAAACATCTGTCATTATACTTCTAAAAAATAATGGTGACTTCCCTACTCAAATTTAGGGGTCTATCCTGGTGACAGAAAATTACCCAATATTCCTCAAAATTCTATCAGTTTTAGGTTTTTGTCCACCACGCCTTCTAAGATTATCAACTCGAATACCTACCATGCCTTTTAAGATTATCTTTCTTACAACATACATCGAAACTAGCTCTTCCTCTCCACTGTTCTACACAAATCCAACAGTCGCAAAATTCCCACAAGGTTGAATCTTCACTGCCAAAAAATTCCGTGGACTCATGCTTCTTTACCAATAACATCGAAATCATTTCTTTTCATCTCTTACCAATTTATTCAACTAAAAACCCTAATCGCAATACCCTCTACAATTCAAATCTTCAGAAAGCCCTAAAAGACATATCCTGATCCGCCGCAAACAGATCAAACCACATGATCTGTAACTTAAACACGGAATCTTTGAAGAGGGAGAGCGCAAAATTACCATCTTGGTGCCGTACTAGATGACCTGCTCGGTGTGAAAGGTGCCGTTCTTGTCGGTGATCCCCTGGCAGATCACCCGCCTGTTCTTGTCCACGAACACCGCCGGCGATGGAGTAGCGGCGGCCGTGGCCGCATAGCCCCGCGATTGGAATGAGATAAGAGAAGTCACCAGCTTTCTCGCTTGGCGATACATGGCCGATGATGAAGGAGAAGAACTAAGATCTCGCCCGCCGTTGTGCCGTAGAGTCGCCTGAGAGAGAGAGGAAGCTCCAATTGTGCCCTAGAATCGCCCTTCGTGCTGCAATTCTTCCCCCGCTCTGTGCCCTAGACTCGCGCGAGAGAAAGAGAGGAGAAACCAAACACCGCAGTCCCGACTCCTTTTCTTTCTCCTCTCACTTCGGTTGGGACAATTTAGTCGTTTTTCATAATACGTACAAATTAAGTAATCCGCCCGCTCACGCCCAGTTCACCCGTTGGGTTGACTGGAGAGTTTTCGAGAGTTTCAATATCCATGCATGTTAAGTTATAAATTCCTAACTATACAAGGTACCACTGTAATTAACTCTTTACTCAATTTTTATAATTAAATTTAAATCCACATATTTTTTAAAATTAAATTTGAAAACTAGATTTCTTTGAAAATTTTATATCTCATTATTACCCTACATTATGTTAAAAAGGAAGAGCCACTGGTTTTGACTTTTGTTTTTTTTTCCCTTGTTTGTCAAGATTCCAGAAAAATATTGTCCATAGGTTGTTCTCTTTTTATATAAATCTAGCCATTATATTGTCATATTTTTATTTCAATATATTTACACAATTGTATTTGCATCTGATACTGACATAATTGTATTTATACAATTTTTATAATTAAATTTGAATCCACATATTTTTTAAAAATTAAATTTGAAACTAGATTTCTTTGAAAAATTTATATCTTATTATTACCCGACATTAGGTTAAAAGGGAAGAGCCAGTGGTTTTGACTTTTGATTTTTGAATTTTTTTTTGCTGATTTCAGGAAAATATCGTCATACACTGTTCTCTTTTTAATAAATCTAGTCATTGTATTGTCATGTTTTTATTTCAATATATTGAATATAATCCACAGTCTAACCCGACCGGTTTGCATTGATCCGCCCAGGCATAAGGCCAATCAATCTGCCATTAACAAAATACCTTTCTTGCTCGCGATCGTTCTCTCTTGGGCATTGCGTCAGCGTCTCTCTCTCTCTCTCCACTACTCTCTATTCTCTCCTCTCGCCTCGCTCCTAGGAAGCGGATGAAACCCTAGAAGACGACGGCCTTCTTTGGCTCGAAGAGAAGTAGGAAGGTATTCTTTTTACTCAAAACTTAAATTCACCAATTGGGATTCCAATTCTGTAATTTGACTTGTAAGTGAGCTCAACTGTTTGTATTGCTGAGGAATGATTAAAAGTTCTTTTACTCGATGATATCTTAATGTTGTTAAGAGAAGTAAATAGGTATTCTTTATACTAAACCCTAGATCCACCAATTGAGACTCCAATTTTAAAATTTGACATGTAAAGTGAACTCAACTGTTTGTATTGCTGAGGAAATGATTAAAAGTTCTTTTTTCTCAATGACATTCTAATTTTTTTCTTTTCCTTCTCAAGTAGGGATTATTGATGAAATTATTTTCTTGGACGGCTTGAAATATATAATTTTTTTTTTTTTTGCTTTTATTATATTCAGTGTTTAGTAATTTACCTACGATAATAGATTCCTCAATCCTTAAAAAAAAAAAAAATGCCCTATGCGGGCCCGCATAGGCGTTTTCGCCTCCTAAACGCATAGAAAAAGGAAAAAACGCCTAATTATACGGCCAAACGGATTATCGGGTTTCGAACGTCAAAAATTTGCCCGACCCGCACTCAAAACCCGACCGCACCCGCAACCCATTACTAATTTCCCAAACCTCTTCGAATCGATGATTCCCAATTTCTCGCTAACCGAAGCTCCCTGATCGCTCCTTCCCCCCTCCAATCTCCCCGGCGACCGACGACCCGACGACATCTCCTCCGGCGGCTGCGGTCCTCAAGGCGAGCTCTCCGGCGGCGGCAGCGGCGACATCGCAGGTATTTTTTTTTTCAGTTAAGATTTTGGATCTCTTTAGGGTTTTGATGGGTTTTTTTTTGGGTATTAATCTTCTTGAATATTTTTGATGATTATTTTGAGTAAACTGAGTTGATTTTAGGGTTTCAATTTTTTGGTGAAAGAAAATATTCGGAAAAATTAGGGTTAGGGCTTTATTTGTGGAAAATGATTTGAGTGTTAACTGTTAACTGAGTAGAATTTAGGGTTTGAATTATTTTGAAAAAAAGGGGAGATTCAGCCACTGCATTATTTTGATTCTTCACCTCCATTAGCCGATTTTTTGTTTTTTTGTTCTTCACCTTCATCGATGACCACACCACTTCTGCAGCACAAACATCAATAATTTGAAATAATAGCTGAGTTCTTTTGAAATAATTCTGCAGCACAAACTTTTAGGGGAGTTTCTTTTGATAAAGAAGTTGAATCTTGCTTAAAATTTGTTGGATTTAGTTATTGATGAGTAATGTACAGTTTAGTGACTTGATTAGCAATTTAATTTCTATTTGTACTTGATTATTAGTATGTATGTGCAGTAATTGCTGAGCAATTTAGAAAGTATTTTCAAACTTATGTGAACACAAGCTTTTATGATTAATTTTAATTTCTTTAATACTTGATTATTTCTATATCCAAACAGTACATGCATCTTGAATTTTTGGAATTTCACAAGTCCTCGAACTGAAACTTATCATACACATATCTTGTATTAGCAATATGTAGATTATTGTCATATGTTCATAGTAATTTGTAATTTTGTACATGCATCTTGTAATTTTGTAATTTGTAATTGGATTATAGCCAATTTACCTTCATTTTACATGCTTACAGTTATTATTTATAATTTTTTAGAGTTTTATAGCACTTAATATATCTATTTTTATAATTATTATATTAATATATATTAAAATATTAATATTCCGCATAATTCCGCGTAATCCGCATAATCGGCGCATAATCCGATTATGCGTTATGCGGTCCTCGACCGCACGCATACTGAAAACGCATTTTAGAACATATTCCTTGCTTCTATCCATCATATGATCAAACTTTAGAAATATTTTTTCTTATTAGGTGATTTTGAAGTGCTAACCTATTGATTCTCCTCATGAAATTTTATAACTAGGGGAAATGGCACATGCAGAGGAAGAATGCCGTGTTACTGGGGAGCACCATGGTAAACAAGATGATGAGGTAAGTATGCATCAAAATTACCTAATAAAGTGCTGGTGATTTGGTTCTCTTGTTATCTTAAATGTGCACATGTGTGCTAAGTATTTGAACGTAAATGCATTATTACTTGCATAGAGAGTATCTGCCTAATTTTGTTCGGTTTCTCGATAAGTTGTTCACAGTGGTGATAACTATTTTGTTATCCATGAGTGATCATGCATGTCTGCATGTGTGAGCAGGCATATGGTATTATCTGCGAGTGCACGCCCCTATGTATGTCCATGGGCGTAGGGTGAGATGATCTTTTAAAACTAATACATTGTTTCAGCTGTTATTTAATGTTTATTTTATCTTCATAACTGGTTAGTACAGATATGCATAGTTACTTCCACATTTTTACTTTTTTTAAAACTTATTTCCCTTCTTAGTTTCATAGTGATAGACAGATTTGAGCTTGTTTTTCCTTAATATGACTAGAAAGAGGATGTCAAACCCTAATTCAGCTAGGAATTTTATATACAAACTACTTTTGAGTCAAGGACCCAGGTTTAATGTGGAAAATGGCTTTACTTGGAGCTGCAAACCATGATCCCATACTTTCTGTACTATAATGGACTTTTGAAAACAAAATTTGTATATCTATATCAGTATAACTTTATTCTATTCAATTATATAGGTCCTTAATCCAAATTGTAAGCTGATCCTTTGCTTACTAACATGTAGACTGCTTTGCAGTTCACATTTGTGTCTATGATTCACACGACACTTCCCTTCAACCAAAATTGGCATCTTCCCCCAAGATGCGCTAGCTGTGTCTGTCATCTTCAAGACAGACGAATATTTAAATCTTTGTTCACTTAAATTATGTTTAATACATAGTATGTTATGCCACACTATTCTAAAATTTTGGAGGTTATTTTACTATTCTTGCTTCTTTTACGTGTGATTAACAACCAGTACTACATGTGCATTACAAAATTACAACCAATACATTTATGTGTATATAAGTAAGAATACACATATATAACTATGTCGTGTGTCTAGATAGTGAAGGATTACCGTGTTTGACTCTGTGTGTTTGTCAACTAGTTATAGGTTTGTGCAGATTGTATTTTGTTCCTTGATCAGACATTAGGAAGGAGTAGATATTAAGTTACTTGAGAAGTATGATAAAGAATAAGTTTAAATTGATTGATTTTTAGAGAAGGAATAAAGGATTCAACAATATTTGAAGTTGAATGTTGTCTTGATTTTTTTTTGCTGGACCTGAGGGTATATAATCCTACATTCATACATAAACTAAATGAAACTTGAACATACGATAAATTGGAAACACAAAACAAATTCAAAACATAGGCAAACAAAGATTGCAATTAAAACGTAAAACAATTGGACCCATTAAAGTTAACTGATTGGTGATCTATGATTCTCAATCCAGCATCTTGAAACATCAAGAAAGGACAACCAACTTGGCAGCGCATCATGGTCTCAAAGCTGCACCTACTCTGTTCATACTGGAAAACTAGAAGATCGTTAATGTTCTGGAAAACTAGAAGATCGTTAATGTTCTTATAAACCTATCTGATGTGATCGTTAATGCGCATCATCCAAACTGGCTTTCTTCCCACACAAGATTCTGTACCACCTTTAATAAGATTTGTATTTCTAATGGAAGCAACAAAATATAAGTTCCAATAATCATGGATAAATGTGCTGGGTCCATTATCAAACTAGACAAAATGACCATTATTTTGCGAGTCAGTATGGGCAGATCACCGTGGCTCAGCCCTCCATCCAAAGGCAATTAAGCGTGGCAATAAGCATCCTTGGCATGATAATATTGGGCATTGTAGGATGGGTTTGAGCAAAACAAATTTTTAAATATAAATATGAACATATGTATGAAGCATGATCTCGTAAATCGCTTAAAATAATCTCCCACAATTAGTGAACATGAATTGAAACACCTGGCTGCAAGTAGGATGGGTTTGAGCAACAAAGTTTCGAAAATAATATGAATCTTCCCAATCACATAAAATGGTCTCCTACAACTACATATAATGACTTGAAACATCTGGTGTGACAGGTAGGATGAGTTTGAGGCAAACAAATTTTAGAATATAATCATGCAAATACTTTAGAAGCTTGACCTCTCCAATCACATAAAGTGGTCTCCCACAACTACACTAAATGACCTAAAACACTAGGTGGCAAGAAGGTAACAAGACGTGATGGGAATAGAAGATTCCAAGGAGAGATCATTATGATCTGAATGGGTTATAAAAGTTTGAGAAGGGTGTTTTTTTGCTGAGATATTTGAAGATGTGGTTAGGGGATTTGGGATTTGGATGACTAGAATTAGATCGAAGGTTTGTAACATCAGAGCGAATATTGACTTAGAGGGAGAATTTTCTTAAAATCTTATTTTCTTTGTATTTGGTTGTGCACAATAAGGATTTATGGATGCACAAGTTGGACGAGTGGAGCTTGTCAATGTAGGACAAGTTAAGAAAAGTGAAGCGACGATTGAAGAAAATATGGGTAGTGATGCTATGAGAAGATATGGATGCTAAAGGCTTAAATGAAAATATATTGCATGATAGGAATGAGTGGAGAAGGATCATCTATGTGAACGATCCGGCGTAATTTTCTTTTGGTTCATGTAGCCTATCCCAAGTACTTGGGATAAAAGGCTTAGCTGTTGTAGGAAAAGGAATAGAAAGGTGTGGTAGGGGAGGAGTTGCAGGGCTTTATTTGTGTGAAATGGTTAGATTTCAATACAACCTCAAACTTGGTTCTGAATTAGCTCTTAGTTCAACTATCTTATTTAGTTAGAACTAGGGAAAAATTGGAATATTCATGACACAGTGCTTCATTATCATTGTCCAAGCCTTCCGATATGAAATAGGATCATTTGTGGATCAAGATTCAATACTGAAATGATCCAAACAGCATAAGGATTTGCCAAGTTTTGCTACTATTTTGGGCAAAGAAGCACTTCAGATTAGTCTTGTATTCGTGTCCCACATGGTGAGGCACCAGTGCATCTATGTCAGCTTAAACAAAAATTCATAAAAGCTCAGGTGTAGAGTGTAAGCCAATGTACATAAACATAAGATAGTGACGGCTAACGTCAGTTGTAATACTCTTAGTTTGTAAAGCATGAACACGGAATGGGATATAGGTATAATGTGACACAATTATGTGTACAACATGAGCATGGCAAAAATATTATATTCACTTGCCCGCACAGGACAAAAATTGATACCTTCTGGGTATAACTAAAATAAGTTTATCAATATGTCGATGTCTGTGTTCATGTTTATTATCTGTACTGTAGCATGAAATTGCATGGCTAGAGCCTAGAACAAAAGGAGCACAATATCTTAGATATTATGCAGTAGTTTCAAGTTATGCAAGTCAAAAATTGCGTGAACAATCATATTGCTTATTGAGAATTCCTTCCAAGCATGTAGACAAGTTAATAGAAGCAATTCAATTTTTTTCCTCAATTCAAATAGGATTGTGAATCCACCATTCACATTTAACCTCACATATACAAAGGTAAAGTACACATTAATACCCTCGTTAATAGAATATGTTTCGGAAAGTAAAAAGTAATAATTAAGATCCTGAAAGCAAGGAATAAATACGGAGCAAAGAATTTGTAAAATAAATCCAACCAAATCAAATATAACCTGATGATGCTACAATTGGGAATGGCTGTTGTAGGATGTGACTGTAGGACCTGTGTTGCATGGTGCTTTGATGGAGGAGAAGCACCCATAGTGGATATGAATCTATTCTTGCTGTACACATTTTCGATATCTCCTCTCGAATGTTTTGTAACTTATCCTATTGGAAGCACACTCATAGTTGTTTATGAGAGTAATAAGTTAAATTTTCTTTTAGGTAGTGGCTAGACATATTGTCTTGGGTTATGGTGTATAGATGTGTCGACGAAGGTTGTGTGTCCTTATCGTAAAGCGTCACTTGTTTTATTCTTGTCTTTTCCTTCCTCAGAAGCTCTAATAACTCATATGTTTTATTTTTGTTCTCTCCTTTCTCATATGCTCTAGGAGTTAGTCATTGTGATTGACATTAAATTGTAAAAAATTGTATGCAATTAAGGTGCATTTTAGAATTGAAAATACTTCAACAACAACAACAACTAAGCCTTTTGTCCTAAGTACTTGGGGTAGGCTACATGAACCAAACGAGAATCACGATGGATCGCTTACGTTGATAATCTTTCTCCATTCATTCCTATTGAGTAATATGCCTCTCATTTAAACCTCGAAAATCCATATCTTTTCGTATTACCTCCATCCATATTTTCTTCAGTCTTCCTTTGCTCTTTTAACTTGTCCTATATTGATAAACTCTCCTCGTCGAACTGGTGCATTTGTAGGTCTACATTGTAAATGGCCAAACCATTGTAAGTAATTTTTCTAGCATCTTCTCTTCGATAGAGGCTACACCTATCTTAACATGAATATCTTCATTTCTTATTTTATCTCTCCTAGTGTTTCCACATATCCAACGAAGCATGCGCATCTCTGTTACACTTATCTTATGTGAATGATATTTCTTTATAAGCCAGCATTCCGTGCCATATAAT
Organism: Dracaena cambodiana; assembly: GCA_036321105.1. Classification (NCBI taxonomy): domain Eukaryota; kingdom Viridiplantae; phylum Streptophyta; class Magnoliopsida; order Asparagales; family Asparagaceae; genus Dracaena; species Dracaena cambodiana. The sequence goes on along the minus strand of JAYEPQ010000004.1, from coordinate 13,716,778 downwards.
AGAGCTGGCCTAATAGTAGTCCTATAAAATTTTCCTTTCAGCCTTAATGGAATGTTAGTCACATAAAATTCCCTTTGCGCTTTTCCATTTCAACCAGCCATCTTGGATCATATGATTGACATCAGTATCGATCTCTTTATCATTTTGAATAATAGAGCCCATGTACATAAATTGACTACTCATTTGTATCTCTTGCTCGTCTAATGTCACAGTATTATAGTCTTGGGTCCGTCATTTACTAAATTTACACTCCACATACTCTATTTTGGACCTACATAATCTAAAACCTTTAGATTCTAATGTTTGCTTTCATAAGTCTAACTTGGTATTAACTCCTGCTCTTGTCTCGTTAACTAAGACAATATTATCAGTAAATAACATACACCAAAATGTCACATCCTAAATAGCTCGAATAAGCTCATCCATCACTATGATAAATAAGAATGGACTCAATGCAGATTCTTGATATAATCTAATTGTGATTGAAAACTCACTTGTTAGATCATCATAAGTTCTGACATTGGATACTACTCCATTATACATGTCCTTAATTATGTCAATATATTTTATGGGGACTCTTTTCTTCATCAATATCCACCAAAATACCTTTCGTGGTATCTTATTATAGGTCTTGCTCTAAATCAATAAATACTATATGCAAATTTTTATTTCTCTCTCGAAATCACTCTATAAGTTGACGAAGTAAATGAATAGTTTCTGTTGTTGATTGTCTTGGCATGAATCCAAACTGGTTTTCTGATATTTTAACAGTCTGTCTCAATCTATGTAATTGATGAGTTTTATTTTATGGTAGTTAGAACAACTCTGAGTGTCACCCTTGTTCTTATATAGAGGTATTAGGGTACTCTTCTTTCATTTATTTGGTTTTTTTTTAATTTACCAAATCTTTTTAAAGAAATCTATCAACCACCTCACACCCATCTTTCCTAAATATCTCTATATCTCAATAGGAATCTCATATGAACCGACATATTTTCTTGATTTCATCCTCTTCAAAGCCTATTTTACTTCAGATTCTTTAATTTATGCATAAAAATACGATGCATATCCTCACATTGAACAGTAAGGTCTCCCAAATTTTGAGTAAAACTACCATTATACAATATGTCAAAATAATCTTTCTATTTTTCTTTAATCTCTTCATCTCGAACTAAAACCTTTTGATTCTCATCTTTAACATACTTTACATTACATAAGTTTGTAGACTCTCTCTCTTTTATTCGAGCAATTTTATATATATATATATATATATATATCATTTTCTACCTCTTTATTGTCCAATTTCTCATACATTTGTTTGTATAATTTAGCTTTTGCATCCCGAATAGTTTTCTTAGCCTCCTTAGATAGTTTATATCTCTCAAAACTTGTTTCAATATTGTTCCTTTTTTAATCTATGTAAAGATTTCGCTTGATCTTAATAGCATTTTTACCTCTTCATTTCACCATGAACCATGATGTGTCCTTACATGGTAGCGCACCATTCCTGAATTCACTAAATATATTTTTAGCTACCCTCCTAATGCAGCTAGCCATTTTATTCCATGTTATGTTGGGATCATCATGGTCTTTTCAATCTACTTCTTATACTACTCTATTTACAAAATTTTTTGGATTACTTTTTAATCATCACCATTTAATCTTAGAATCTAATTTATGCTTAGTTTTTTAAGTCCCTTCTAATCCGAACATCTAAAATTAAGAGCCTATATTGTATTACTACACTCTCACCTGACAATACTTTACATTAATACAACTACTTCTATCTACTCTCCTAGTTAAAAATAAATCTATTTGGCTCATACTCAATCCACTTTTAAAAGTAATCAAGTGAGAAGCTTACTTTTTGAATCAAGTATTCACAGGAAAAACGAAATTTGTGTGGCTGCTGGGATTCGAGCCCAGGTCTCCGCGGCCACAACGCGGAATTCTAACCACTAAATTACAGCCACCTCATAGAATTGAAAATACTTGTATTTTTTTTACATACAACAGGGGGGGGGGGGAGCTAATCTATTCCCTCCTGCAGGACCTAAATATGAAGAGAAAAAGAGATTTTCCCACTAATGTATTTATCATCTTTCTTTGGGCTGAAATAACAAAGTAACTTAGCACTTGTCCGTGAAATTGAGATGTGTGGTAATACAAGCATAAGCTTAGTGTAGCTACCTATACTCAAATACTGTGTACCTAAGACAAATACGTACAACCGTGGAGGAACTTTTGTAGGTGGTGCTACCAAATGTTAAAACCAGCGGAGAACTTTAAATGATTTGAATCTTTGATCATGCACCACAAGTGAAAAGGCATCTTCAACGGAGAGGGGTCTTGAATTGCTTAAAATGTTTGCATAGTTATGAAAGGGATTGAAGAGAACTTGGATAGAAAACTGCTACTAATGCCCTTTAGTTAGTATAGTTAAGACGTATAGTAAAAGATGAAACACAAATTCATTACAAATGAAATTGGCTTAGCCTCACATAAATAAGAAATATATTTATTGATTAAATTTGGTTATTGAGAAATATTGTTACCATTTTGGGAAGTGAAAGATGGTAATGATAGTGAAATGAAAGAAAACATAGGATACATTTATACCAAGGCTTGAGATCTCGGAATTGGTATCAGAAGATGGTTTATAGTGTCGAAAATGGGCAATATTGGGCATATGTATTGGTTGATGGTGTACTCAAAATCAATATCCGCAACAATATTGGTACTAAATATTATCGAGCTTATATCGTTCGGGATGAGAGGATATTCATGGTACTTATCAGTATCACTTATATCTTAAAACCTTGATATGTATTATGGATTTGACTCAGAAACATACTCGGGGGAGCATAATTTGATTCAAAGGGTATCCTATCGGAAAGCCTAAAAGAAATGTTCCCTTTCTTCTGATATAAGAACAAATTGTGGGCACTCTTATTATCACTTAGTTATTTCTTTGTCTATATAATAAATTCCTGCAACTTAATTTATGATCTTTTAGGGAGTTTGACATTTTTCCTAGTAATTTTTCTAAGAGAGGACTTAAAAAGCTAGGTTGTGATATTGTTAGAGACAAGCTTAGATTGAGGTTACCTACATTAAGGAGTAAGATTAAATATTGGATTAGGGATTTAGTTTGAATTTCAAAAGATTTGTTTTTATGTTATTGCACGTAGGTTTTGTTATATATTGATTGTAAAACTAATTTTGATGAGAGAATGATAATGAGAAAAATTGAGAGTATATATTTTGTTTTTCTAAACCTTTCCCTCGAGTGATTCGTGAGAGAGTAGGCGTATGATTCGTCTAGATGTGAGATATAAACCCTATCTCCTAAATTCATAATCTCTCCTCCAATTCTCCACCACAAATCCTAATTTCCTTCTATTCTGCATCAAATTGGTATAGTAGCTCAAATCTGCCATCTTCTTCTCCCAGCCTCTTCTTATTTTTATTTTATTTTATCTTAGTTTTGAAAAGAAAAGAAAACTAGATAAAAAATTTTTGAGAAAAAATCATTGAAAAAACATAGGATAAAAGAAAGGAAAAAAGATAAAAAGAAGTAGAGAGAAAAAAATTAGAAAAAAACCAGTGAAAATGAAAAAGAGTGAAAAAATAAGTGGAAAAAAGAGAGAAAAAAATTAAAAAAATTCGTGAAGATTTCAACAACAATCTCAATAACGATTCATATCATCTTCAACAATAATCAATAACAATCTCAACAACACAACATCATCAAATTTAAGTGAGTTAGATGTAACAGTTCCAGACGCGTTAAGGGTATTTTGATAATTTGAGCTCGTTGGAAGCTTGATTTGCATCGAATTTGAGTGATAGTTGAGACGTTGCAATTCTTTGGTATATTTTGAACTGAACTTGTGCTCAGAAAAGTTTGGAGTTAATTTTTATGGGATTTGTGATAAATACATCAACACTTATGTTGATTTCAAACAAGTAGACTTTGATATATATGTTGTAGTCCTATATTTTCATGGTTATCGTGAGCATAATGGTTATGAAAATTGGGAGAGACATCTAGAACAATTCTTCTACTATTCTTTAACCTAAGAGCAGGAATACCATTATGCTCAACTAAAGTTGGTTGGAGAAACTTCTGTTTGTACATTAGTAACTATAAATCTCGACTTTGGGATCGGTTGAAATTTCTCAATTTCTTATTTGTTAGAGACAAGATTAGATCAAGTTTATCTACATTTGGGATTGACTAAGATTGGATTAGAGATTTAGTTTGAATTTTAAAAAAATTATTTTATCTTGTTGCACACAGGTTTTGCTATATATTGATTATAAAATTCTAATTTTAGTGAGAGGATTGAGAAAAATTGAGAGTATATATTTTGTTTTTCTTAATATTTCCCTCTAGTGATTCGTGAGATTGTGGGCATGTAATTCGCTAGGATTTGAGATTCAAATTCTATCTCCCAAATTCTTAATTTCTTCCCGAATTCTCTACGACAGACCCTAATTATCTTCTGTTCTGCATCAGATTTACGTATGTTAAGGTATCTAACCTAGGTGGGAGGTTATATTTATTGAGAAGTAGCGATAACTAGGTCCATTTGCTTGTTCAAAATACTATACATATAGAAAATTCACTATTCAAGAAGAGTAGGGAGAAGTCTTAAAGTCATCATCCAAGAGTTATGTGGTTTTGATGATCATAGTTTTCCTTGGAGAAAGATAGCCAAGTAGACCGAGTTAAATGTTTGGTGGAACTTAGAGACATCACTGTTGGAGGTGGCATCACGACTAACTTCTTAGGATGAAATTGGATATTAAATAGTTGCAATAAACAAGTTATGAGCAGTCAGTTTGAGATTTTATACCATAATCCTCGTTTGTAGCACTGTTATGTGTAATTTGTTTGCCTATTATTGATCTTGATAAGAACAGATGAGCCTCCACACATTTTAAAGTCTCATATCCTCTTCCTTTATTTGCATACCATTGCTAGACATTCGTATTGAATAATTCACTCTCTACTAGTACTTCAGAGTGAAAACGTGAAAACAACGATCGAATTCGAAGCTTTTGATTGCGTAATAACTGGGAATACTTGAGATGGCCTCAAATCCACGAGATAACCTTGAATCACAAGGAAAATAGAAAATCTAATAAAAATTTTATTAAAATTAAGTCCGAAGAAAATTCCTCACGATGGACTCTTTTTCGGGTAGAAATTCAAAATTAATAAAATTTGAGGAATGATTGCAGCTTAATATATAATTGAGCAATTATGCAAGTATGAATACATAGTTCTACTCTCAAATAGTATAAAAATATTGTTCATTATTTCAATCACTCACAAATTTCCAATTATTCTGGGAACCTGTAATGATAGATATCTGATTAGAGTGATCATTTTCATCTCCTTTGAGGATCCAATAACGATCTTGACACGGTGATAATGAAGGGCAAGGAGAAAGAAGCTTACTGAGTAGAAGTGTCGTGTTAACATAGTAAGGGAACTCTTTTGCAGTGATATGAATCTTCTTTGTGATGGCTTGATCCGCAATCCCCTGCCTTGATCACATCAAGATTTGACGCTGGAGTTTAGATGATGAAGAAGGAATAAAAGACTTGCTTGCTAGATGTGTACTTTTGAATGTAGTAAGAAAGCATTCGGTGTCAGAACCGTCTTCTTGGGTGGCTTGATATGAAAGCCCTTTTCTTTATGTCCAATAAAGGAGATCATCTTGAAGATGAGAAAAACACGAGAGATTTTGTTGAGGTGAAGACTGTTAATAAATTTGATCTTTAGTCGTTTTAATATGGCGTGATATGAAAGCCTTCCCCTTTGGCACGACAATGAAGTTTTTCATTAGAAAGATGAAAAAAGAGGGAGATTGTTGACGTGAAGATCCACTTCTTGACAACTCTATATTTGATGGATAGATGGATCCTAGAAATCCTCCTTGATCTTCTCCAAGAAGGAGAAAGGCTATCTTTTGATCTATTCCTAGAAGGAGAAAGATTGATCTTCTCTAGGAGAAAGATGAGAGAGATCTTATTAACGTGAAGATTATTTATATATAATGTTGGATTCTCTTGATCTCCACGAAGGAGAAGGACCCATTTGAAAGTTAGAGATGATTGGATATTTATAATCTCATTTGGTTTGCAAATTCTCAATTAATCTTATCTCTTCGATGTGATGGAAACATATGAATCATCAATGGTTGTGATTGGAGTGCAAAATCAACTCTAATTCGGGCTGAAAATTCAGTTTGTCGGCTGAGTTACCGTAGGTCTACCGATAGCTCCATCGCTTGGAGCTCTATTTGGTGCAAGAAACTGATCTACTGATAGGTTTATTAGGAGGCCTACTTGTGTTCAGGAGCTGATGCTTCATATGCTGATATGCTCCATCAGCCTTTAAACAAATGACCATATCTCGACTTAGAATATAAAAGGAACTAATTTTTGAATTGTTGGAAAGAAAATTCAGAGTTGTATATCTTTTGCCTGTATGGATTTTTCCAGTTCAATTTTGATTTTTATCAAATCTGGTTTTGAAATTGATGTTAATGCACAACCCTTAACGGACTTGATTTTGTTCTTTTTGGATCTTTGTTTGGCTCGTTATTTGACCATAAAACTTTTTCATGATCTCCAATCATTATTTTTTAATGCCTATAGACTCTTTTATTGAACTCTAAACTTGCATTTTACTAAAAATAAAAGACTTAACCGTAATGCAGTTGGTGCCTCTTCAACTTGTCGTCTTATGCAAGCAAATGGTAATAATACCCCCTTATCAAATGGATGGTTAATTATATGAATTAAAAGATGTTAACAAATTTCTAGATAAATATTGATAAATAAGTGTTATTTTTGTGGTCCCTAAGGACACTAGCCATTTATTAAGAGGTGTTTTAACCCTAATTTTTCATGCTTAATGAGGCATCTAGGCTCTTTTTTAGGAACATAAATATATTTTATTTACAGGGATAAAATGATAAGAAGGATAATATTCTTTCGGGTGTACACCCATTGTGATCCCTGGACCCACAACTAATTTCTGAACACTGTAATTTAAATGTAAATAAATAAATTAATGTATTAGGATTTGCTTTTGAGTTTTTGAAGATTTTATTTACAGTGTTCATATCAGGGATAGATGTAATATCTGGTATAGACCATTATTTCTTCTAAAGAAAGAGGTCTTATAGGTAATTTGTACTTTTTCATTAACATTGCCGGTGCATGTCAGGATGGGGGATCATTATCTATTTTAAATTGACAATTTGTGTATATAGTGGGGGTTCATGTAGATGTTTCACCAATTATTATCTTTTAAAGTACGTAATCCATCCTGCGCAGATTGCCTTCCACTAGTTTCACTGTCATCTTGTCTCCTTTGGCAATTTGTTATTGTTAAGCGCTTTGGTATTTCACTTCTCGTGTATAGGACCAACTCATCAACTGTCATTTTCCTTTGTAAAAAAAAATAAATTTATCTTAGCCCATATTAGATCTCTTATTAGGGAGCATCAAAGCAATATTTAAAATATAGGTTGATACTGGGACATACAAACTAGACTGGATAGCTTTTTTATAGTCCTAGGTCACAAGGCCCGAAACACCCCTGAAGTTTTATTGGGTCAACTTAATCATACTAAGGGTCAATACTTTTGATATCGGAGAATTTGTTCCTATTCTGACTATGATGCACGGATATTGCAATACGACACGGGCACGATACACCAGCACGAGGATCATAAAAATACATAGACACAACTTCATGATTGAAGTATTCGTGCTTCATAGTTTTCTGAATGGGACAACAGTGCACTGTGCACTTCAGAGGAATATTTATACATTCCTATTCATAACAGAAATATTATTTTTGGCGTGTGTGTATGTATGTATGATGTATTTTTTAGCCTCTTTTTCCTATTTGATACTGTTTTCGTAGATGAGGATACATAGTTCACATATTATTATCATATATGAGGACATATTGTTCTTCTGTTCTTCTTTCTTGCTTTTTCCTGCATGTATTGTAAATGTAACCTTGAAACTTAAAGCATTATAGGTTGCTACCATTTCTTCACATAGCTCAATCTTCTTTGGAACAGTTACTAAGAAGAAAACTCTAGACTCATATATTGGCTAAAGTAACTCATCGCAAATTTTATTATTGTTTGAGCTCTTTGACTGATGATATACAATGGTAACTCCATCTCGATGGGGTTTATGTGTGAAGTACAACATACTGATTTTTGTTTAAAATTGTTTTTTGTTTTTTAACCTTTTCAAATCTCTATTGTATATATGAAATTTGAATGTTTCATGCTATCTACTTAAAGTTCTACTCACCTTTCAGGAAAGTGTTGCCCGTCTTGAAGAATATAAAAAATCTATTGATACGAAGATTGCTCTCCGTCATAGTAACCTGAATCCTGAAAGGCCAGGTAGGTTCACAGTGGAGCTTCTTATCTATGTGAATGTGTTATTGCTTTCCAAATTAATATGTTTTTGTTATTTGGAAGAAGATCAACAATCTTTCTAGGGTTAATTATGTAATTTAGAATTTCCATGTCCAGCCATTATATAGCCAGGCGTCACCGAGTGCTCTTTAAGATGCCAAAATTGGTCTGCTATTGAGAGTTTTGCAACTTACATAGTTTGGTGTATGCATCTATTTAATGTAACTTGAATTTGTTATGCCAACTTTCCAACCAGAGTTTGACAACAGGTGCTAGAGGAATGAGGGATTCCTTCGACTTGGATCATTTGGATGTGTTTCCATGTGCTTTTTGTCCATCCACTGTGTATGAACATTAATTCCCTGGAGGGCCTACTTAACTATCTGCATCTTTATTTGGCTCAGGACAGACCATGAATTACTAGTTTGTTCAGAAATTTCTAATCATTTACTGGTTTTGTTTGTTGATGCTAAGGGAGGTCATTGCATATTACTGTGTACTGCCCTGAAGCAGTATGCCTGTAATCTTCATGAAAACAACTCACCTCTCTCGAAGGGACTAAGTTATGAGGAAGAGGAGAGAAATAAATCTCAGATATCTTTATTCATGAAACAGTCAATACACACACAGAGCTCCCATTCCATCCATTTGTCAGTCTGTCCACACATAGAGACAAATACATACATGTGTGTATAGACGTATGTGTGTCTGTGTATCTATATATGACTCAATGTGTGTATGAATGCATGATGATACATATATTTATAATTTTATATATCATGAATTTTTCTCCAAATAATTTAATGACACTTGTTCAGATTCTGGCTTTCTAAGAACATTGGACTCCAGTATTAAACGAAATACTGCGGTTATTAAGAAGCTAAAGCAGATAAATGATGAACAGAGGGAAGGGTTGATGGATGAACTGCGAAGTGTGAACTTAAGCAAATTTGTTAGTGAAGCTGTGGCAGCCATATGTGATGCCAAGCTTAAAACTTCAGACATACAAGCGGCTGTGCAGGTATTATAAATTTTATATTGCTTATTTTGTTTTTGTTGATTGATCTGAGATTACAGGACATATCTCCTCAAATTTGCTGCCTAACTTTGCTATCTCTAATAGTTATAAAATATTTTAGTTGCAATAGATTGACTTGATTCGTTATAGGTGAAATGTATTACCATGTTTTTTTTTACAATCAATTTTCTCATATATATTTTGAGTGGATATAGATATATTAACTATCATTTGGGTCTGTAATGTATAGTCCTTTTCTTATGAACTTCAAGCCTTCAATCTATATATTAAAGCACAAATAAATATCAGCACTATGAGCAGAAAGCATATGCTATTAATGATGTAATTGCTGCCGTGGTTCCACTTTATTATCGGTTCTATACTTTGACCCTATTTCAACATATTCTTTGGAACCCCTCCTTCAAAACAAGGTTGGAGATTGCATCTGTTCTGCCCATAGCCAATCTAAAAGCAGTTGAAGAAGTTGGTGTTGGTCTACCAATTGATTCAAATAACCAAAAACAGCTATTTGAAATGTTTTCTTAAATCCAATAACCAAGATTTATAATAGCTATAAAAAACTCAAGGGATAAAGAAAGAAAAATCATCTTAAACCATTTGACAACTTGCCTCCCAGCCTTTTTATTCGTTGCTCCATCTCTCTTCGATTGTATGAATAAATGATTGGTGCATGTTTTGGTTCAAGGACTTAATTAAAATAATTTCGTCAATTAATTCCAAGACAGATTGATTTCTTATTTGTTCAAGGATTTAACTAAGATCTCCTAAAGCAATTCTTCCACAGTCATATAATGTAGTACTTAATATCGTTCATTTCCAAAATAGTTAAAAAAGCTTCTGAAAAATCTATATTCTAAAAGTAATACGGAAATCAAAGTACTCTTGGTAAGTCAAATTATTTAAGGGTGAATTGCAAGAAACCTATATAAGCTTTACTGTCTTTATAACTTTTTTTTTTTGGTTTAACGAAACCTCCTTGGCCTAACTTTGTTAACGAAAATGATAAAATGACGCTTAAGGGGTTGGAGTTTTGTGATAAAGGATTTATTTGTAGATTGAGTTTAAAGTTAATGGTTGATAATTTATATTCATTTTTTCTTCTCCATCCTTAACCTCTTTCTTCTCCTATCCTAACCCTAATTCTTAAAAGACTTCGCTTCTCCTTACCTTTATTTGGATCAATATGCTTTGGGTTTCGAGTTGAGGCTATGGGAAATCAAAGGGGGACTAGGTTAAAGGTGGATCAAGAGATTGGGTTCAGAAATATGATTGTGAAAAATTTAGGGCAAGGTTTAAAATATTATGTATCAATCAATAATTTATGGTAACGGAATCGGCAATGTTGGGCATATCATATAAGCAATATAAAAAATTTCAACAATATCAGCCAATATTATATCGTATATCGCATATTAGGTACCTCATATTCCAATATAATATTTATGATATATATCGATATCGGTCAATATTATAAATCTTGACTTGAGGTTTTTCAGTTTAGGCAAAAAACAATGGCATTAGGGTTAGGTTTATAATTAGGATAATGGAAAATCAAAGTATTGATATATGAATATTGGTTTGGGTGTAGAATTGAGTTTATGATAGAGAGTACGAAAACAATGAAGAACAAAAGGGTTGTAGAGTTAGGGTTCGGGTCTGGAGTTAAGATAATGAAGAATTTAGGTGTGTGTTTTGGGTATGGAAGATTAGATATGAGAGATAATACCACTGAACCCGTGAATATCGACATTGATTAGATTTACATGTTGTATTGTTTAGTTTGATTAACTTGATCATTGAGTAATGCGGATGGGGACTAGATTGCTTTGGATTAATTTGTTGTCTTTTATTTTATTTGACTTTTAGCGACGTTTGGTTTATTTCTTTATTACATGTATTGGGCACGCAACTTTGGTCTATATATATGTATATGTATGTATGTATGTATGTGTGTGTGTGTGTGTGTGTGTATATATATATATATATCAATGTACGCACTTTTATTTTAATTGATGAAGAATTAATAAAAGTTTGAATCCTAGTTCTTTTGGTATGTAATTTGCTATGAATCTCTTTGCGAATGATTTGTGATAATGTGTGAGCTATTAATCAGGGTACGAAGCTTGAAAGTCATCACTTTGTTGTATTATCAAACCCTAACTTTTGTTCTTTCCAAGATTTGATCTAGAATAGATTATTTGTCCTTTTATTTTATTTACGACTTTTAGCGAGATTTAGTTTATTTCGCTATTGTAAGTGGTTTGCATTTAGCCTTGAGCTTATATATAGCCATAGATGAACTTTTATTTTGATTAATGATGATGAAAATTTGTAATCCTAATTTATGGCATGTTTGCAAATGGTTCGTAAAAGTAGGCGAGTGATTTACTTGGGTGTGAAGCTCGAAAGTTATCCCTTATTATTTTAAAACGTTATTTCCTGTTTGAAGTGGGAGAGTTGTCTCTTTATTTTCTTTTCAAGCCTTAATTTTCGTTCTTTTCTGAACTCACCAAAATCCCCCACACAAACCTAAATTGCTTTTGCTGTGCGTCAAATATACATTTTTAAATGTAAGAAAGGGGTATTTTAGTCCCAAAAATAAGAAACTGGATCACTTGATTGCATTTGACCATAAATTTGAATGGAATGGGTGTTATATGAGCATTATGATAATGTTTAGTGGCTTCGATAAGATAAAAAGAAACTCATGAAGGTTTAGTGGGAATTAGGTAAAGCTTATGGGGTTTAATAAATTTATCTTTATATTAAACACTAGTTTCAAAAATCGTGAAAAACCCAAATTATGTCTTCTTCTTTCTTCCAGCCTTTTTGGATCTGATACTCGCCTAGTGTAGGATGATGTATGGGCAGTTAAAGCTTATGCACAAGAAGTCAGCTTCTTCCTTTCCAAGACATAGTCTAGATAATGAAGATGTAAAATGGATATGATTTTCTTTTTCATTCTCTCCGGTGCATGTTGGGCTATAAAGAAACGTCATTCACAGAAAATAAGTGTAGCAGAGATGCGCATGCTCCGCTGGATGTGCAGCATCACTAGGAGAGATAAAGTGAGAAATTGAGATATTCGTGCTAAGTTAGGTGCAACTCCCATCGATGAGAAGATGCGAGAAAACCGATTATGATGGTTTGGTTATGTGCAACGTAGGCATACAAATGCATCAGTTCGACGATGGGAGTTTATCAATGTAGGACAAGTTAAAAGAACGAAGGGAAGACCGAAGAAAATATGGATGGAGGTGATATGAAAAGATATGGATTTTAGAGATTTAAATGAGGAGATATTACTTGATAGAAATGAATAGAGAAGGACTATCAAAGTGATCGATCCGGCGTGATATTTTTTTAGTTCATGTAGTCTACCCCAAATACTTGGGATGAAAGGCTTAGTTGTTGTTGTTGTATTCTCTCCGGTGCATAACATAAGTCGAAGAGCCTAATGAAATTGCATCCCCACAAAACTATATTTTCTTTTAATTGTAACTTTAAAAATCTGCTGAGATTTCTAAAAAAAGGTCCTAATGCATAAAGCTGAATTACCATTTATTCTTCATGTAGAAAGACAAAAAAACTGTATAACCTTCTCTATGAGATAAAATTTGCTGGTATTAAACTATTAATGGATGAGGGGAGAGACTATATACTATGATATCCTATACTGAAGTCTAACTTTGTTGGACTGTTTTCTGAGCTCTATCCAATTAAGATACCCATTGTTGCGCCAGAACTAGAAACAGTCAAGACATTTTACTTACAAACATGACCAACTTATAGGATATGCAAATTCCACAGATGTCTACAACCTTTCTTGTATTAGAGCTAGCATAGAGATATGGAGTCGAGCTTGCTATCTGCTAAAGCTCTCTGTAGCAATTGTGCATGTTTCATGGCTGAAAGGTGCTCAATTAGGTTTTTGTGTCATCTTCCTATCAGCTGAAACAGTGACATCCGCCGTCAAAATGTTATCATTTTATGCAGATGTTGATGAGAGTAGAAAGTATATTCAAGATTCACATTTGGCTCAACAAGGTCAGCTTTTCTATCCATATTACATAGTAGTTATTTGTAACAAAACCTGTGAAATTCAAGGTAAATATCTAAACATCTTAGAACTTTCACTTTTCATGCTTATATGATGGTAGCAGTTGAAACCATTAACCTGTGCTCCACTAAAGGCCCCCTCAGTCTAAGTATTACCTATATGTGTCACATTGTGCCTTTTTTCATGGCAGGCTTAAGGGCTGCAAGCGACATCAGGTTTCGTGTTCACCCTTGCTTCCTTCAATATCACTATCATTGATAATGTGGCATTTCATGGTCTAATATTTTGTTTTGATTGCAATGACCACTCATTTAGCTATTCCATTAAGTAACTTGTTATAGAAGCTTGAAATCCACTTTCATTTAGATATTTTGGTCACCTTAATATTTATATATTATATCTTTTCCATCCTTTCTATTTACTTAGCAATCAGGAAAAGAAAATGCAATCCTAGTCCAATAAATAGAAGAAGCAAAGAGGAAAAATTTTCCTAGCTATAAGCTAGTCAAAGTGGTTCTTTGTTCATCATACATATCAACACAAATGTTTATCATGTCCAAATGTTCTTATGTAGACTGCTGACTTGAGCAGAATAGAGTTGACCTAATTTTCTACGTTTCAGTTTTTAGAATATCTTAATTTTATTTTTGCTGATGAGATAATTAGATGTTTTAAGTGACTTTGCAGCTCTCATGTGCTTCCTTGTTTTTACTACTTCTCTAGGTGTGCTCTTTGCTTCATCAGAGATACAAGGACTTCTCCCCATGCCTTGTTCAGGGCCTCTTGAAAGTTTTCTTTCCTGGAAAAAGTGCAGATGATCTTGATGCAGATAAGAGCTTGAAAGCAATGAAGAAAAGAAGCACTTTGAAGCTTCTTATAGAACTTTATTTTGTTGGAGTTATTGAGGATGCCAGCATATTTGTGAATATCATCAAAGACCTTACCACCTTAGAGCATTTAAAAGATCGTGATTCAACTCAGACAAACTTGTCCCTTCTTACCAGCTTCACTCGACAAGGCAGATTTTTCTTAGGACTTAGTCAGTCTGGACAAGAAGTTAATGACGAGGTACTGATCACTTTTATTGCAGTTTGGGCAGTAGCTATTGCACACATGCACACCAAACATACTCTGTCGTTAAATTGCAGATTTTATGTGAACATATTTGGAAGAGTTAGCACCTTCTAAGACATGTTGTTTCAGAATTCATGCAAATGTACATAGCATATATTATGTTACTTTTTCTAGTTACATTTAACTCACCATAAATAAATTGTTGCACTAAAGTAGAAGTACATCTCAAGGATAAGAAGTTGTTAAGATACACATAAAGTGTCTGGTCAAACTTTATATAACAGGGGATTAGATGTTGAATCATATTTACATACTGGCTGGCAGTTAAGATCACATGGTTAATCATCCCCATCGATGGTTAGTAGACTCAATATCTTTTGCCAACATATCCATTGTCTAGAAACATTTATTCACAAACAAAATCATGCAGTTTAGACACCTCTCACCTGTATTAGATTGCACAACCAACACAATGAATGAGACCACTTAATCAATGGATCAGCAGTTTCAAACTCACTTGATATCTCATTCTTATATTATATGGACATGAACATCAGAGTGAATTGAAGAATTTGTTATAGTTCAAAACTTATTTGGAATTATGCTCCCTCTCCCTCTCCCTCTCTCTATCTCTTTCTGCACCCCCCCCCCCCCCCCCCCCCCCCCCCCCCGCCCCAAAAAAATCATATATCCCGTACTTTTTGCTCTTTGTTTCATTTTTCTTTTTATAGGGTTAACATTGTTGTAGAAAGGCCCCAAAGTGCTACAAAAGCGGCATCTTACATATCTTGGACAACCGGTGGTTTTAAGCGGTTTGAGAGCTTTGTGCTCACAAAAGCACAATGAGGCGGCAAAAAGCATGAAATGATCTAAGGCAGCATAAAGCGGCTCAAAGTGGCCCAAAGAGCTTAATTTTTCTGTTCTTTGTTTTTTTTTTTTTAACCTAATCAAGTGTTTTTACAATAGTTAACATCTAAAGGGTCTAGATTGTTTTTCTTCCCCTCCTTTTTTTTTTCAATCGTCATCACGTAAAGCCCTAAGATTTTTTTTCCCTCCTTTTTTTTTTCAATCGTGAACACCTAAAAGCCTAAGATTCTTTTTCTCCCTTTTTCAGTTGTGAACACCTAAAGACTGTTTTTTTTTAAATTTTAAATAATGATAATTATATACTGTAAATGTTTTTTTTTTCATTTAATGATAATTGGAACTTAGCCAAGTATTTTATTTGAGCATTCATTAAATATTTAAGTGATTAGATTGTGATGACGATTTGCTTTATAATTTCTCTAATTTGCCCCCCTTATTTTCGGTCTCTATTTCTGGAAAAGTAAAAAAACAAAATAAATAATTTGGTGCCTTTTGCTTTCTAATTCCTGTTTTTGCCTTCTAATTCCTGTTAAAGCCTAAAGCCAAAGCAGTGCCTTGCTGCTTTGCTCCACTTTTTGCATACCACAACCTTAGACTAATCAGATAAACATGTACGGTATCTTACACTCAGCGCTCATTGTTGCCTACTTACCTCCTCATTGCTGCTCTCCTTCCATAATATATTTCATGCATGGGTTTGTCTCCATTGTAATGCACATGCTCCTACTGTTCTTCAGTTGATGCATAAAGTGGTCAGTGCATATTGCAGGTCTTCATACAGCAACGAAATGCAATTTCAACAATTATGTTATTTTAGCACATGTATTTTCGTGATTTATCATATCAATCAAATCTGTGGCAAATTCTAATGCTATTACATCTGTCACTAGCATATAATTGATATTCTGTGTGCCTCAGTCGTGCAACAACCCCAATGAATGTGAATATCCCCAGTGCATTGGGTATGAGTTAAGAAGATTTGTAGTATATGATAATTCCCATGAACTCAACAATAATCCTAGCTAGCCTTTTGGAAGGGGAGTTCTTGGTAAAGTAGAAATAATTTCTAGTGTTAATTGTGCTCTAGTGGGTGGGTACTAGGATGGGTGATTGCCTAGGAAGCTGTTACTTGGTGTGTTACAGAGCATGCATAGGTGTATTTAGTATGTACTCTGTTTAGACTTTGCTTATAAGTTGTGGATGTATACTCCCATCAGTCTATCAATACTTACTAAAGCACACAAATAACAATTCTATAACACACACAGGCGTGTACACACGCGTGCTTGCTCATAGACACACTCATATACACAGACCAAAGAAATTACTGCTCCAATATAATAAGAAAATATGTTCAAAGTTCTAACAATGTTCAGAAATAAATTTGATTGATGTTTGCTTGGCATGGAACCTCATAGACTAAATGCAATTATATATGAAAATATACAAAGCTAAAGTACAATAATATGAAATGTTAATATGTATTTTACACGGCTTTGATTTTTATTCTCTACAGATACATTTTTGTTAAGGTTATTGATTCAAATACCATTTTTTACTTGGAATCATTGCTTCAGCAGCTGTTTGATTTTACAGCTTTGATTTCATCAAATCTGAATCTTAGCATTTTCATATGTTAAAACCAACATGCTGAGACATTGCGTAGTGTCGTCAGTTTGAGAATATTTTTAATTAATTTTGAAATTTGAAGAAACCAAAACATAAGGTCCGACATCCCTTATCTGAAACGGCGGGAACCTGATACTGATACCTAAAGGAGTTTCTTAACACCAAATCTGATACTGATACTGAGATTTAAACATTGCTCTGATCATAGTTATGGTAGTTGAATGTATAGAAGCATTCTTGTTTCCTAATTTCCCTTCCTAAGTGTTCAGCCTAAATCTGGTATTAAACTCCCAGCGGCATGTTTGGTACCAGTCCTAACCACCTCTTATAAGTTACATTTGAGTATGCCGTGGAATATTATCCAACATCTAAGTTTGTGGGGAATGAATATCAAATAAGCTAATTTTTAGGGACTTATGAAAAGGGTTTATGTTAGGAAATAATATCTAGTAAAGTTAGCAATTGTTTTTCATTGGTAGGTAATAGTTGCCTTGATAACTTATTTTTCATCTTAATGCTTAGAACTTGAATTTTGTGAGATTCAGTATTGACTTCTATTTATTTCAAACAGTTCTTCAAGGGCCTTAATGTCACAGCAGATCAGAAAAAAATATTCAAGAAAGCTTTCCACTCGTATTATGATGCTGTTACTGAACTTCTTCAGTCTGAACACAGTGTAAGTTGTGGAAACGGTTATGTTTTTGTATTTTTGTATATGCTTCCTTGACCAACTCCAACCTACTAATTCTTTGGTGCATTTGCATCTTTTAATTCTCTCTGTGGCATATGCACACTTATGTGCTGGACCTTTTAATTCCATGAGTTTTATGATTTTTGTCAAACCCCTTAATCCTGTCATAATCAGATTTTTAATTTTGACAGTCCGAGAGCTTGCAGATTTCGTAATCTGATTTTAATTGTGGTGGTCACTTTGGTTAATGGAACTTGACAATGTGAAAGACGCATTAGCGATATGTTAATTTGATTTTTAATTGTAATTGTCCGAGAACTTACAGATGCCATTTTTAATTTTAATTGTGGCAGTCACTCCGGTTAATGGAACTTGACAATGCAAAGATCTTAAATGCTCGTGGTGAACTCAGTGATGAGAATGTGACTTCATATGAGAAGCTGCGGAAGTCTTATGATCATTTATTTCGTGGTGTTTCTTCGTAAGTTTTGTTACCCAACAAACATTCTTGGCCTTGTGCATCTTCTGATGAATCTTTCTGTCAAAATAATATTACAGGTTGCATGCTTATTTTATTTAGGATGCTCACGGGAATATTTTTTTCTAAATTTTTATAACTTGGCCAAATTCTTACATCTTAAGAGCAATCTTATGGCGACAAACAATATTAGAGATTACTTGGTCAGTGTCAATTTGGGTTAATATTCTCTCATTTGTGTCGAAGATTCCAAACTATATCACCTACCGTGATGGGATTTCTGGAACACATATTTGTAGATCTGTATGTCTGATCTTTTTAGGCAGTTGATTGGTGTAGTATGAACTGGAGACTCCATTTCTCTCTCTCTTTCTGTATATATATATGTGTGTGTGTGTGTGTGTGTGTGTGTGTGTGTGTGTGTGTGTGTAATATTTCTTTTCAAATCTTCCCCTCTGCAGTTGTGCTTGTCAGTCTAACAAATTTCTCTCTAGTTATTGTTGCTTGATCTTCTATGTCAATTGGGCAAATTCCAGATATCCAAGAGTTATGGTCTTCTCCTATAGTCGTCTAACAAATTTTTCTCTATGTGATTGTTGCTTGATCTTCTATGTCAATTGGGCAAATTCCAGATATCCAAAAGTTATGGTCTTCTCCTATATTTTATTTATAACTATCTAATGAGTTTAGAATACCTATATCAGCAGTGGAAGAAGGAAATTATATAGAAAGAGTCAAATTTCTGAGTTATGAGGAAGATAACTCAGGAGGTATGCTTATTTCTTCTCTAAATATAGTTGAAGACTCGACTCCTTTTTCTACAATACTAGGCTACACCGTTCACACTTAAAGGCATCCAAAGTAGCTTGTTTTGAAGAAGAATTTCCTTTTTTCTGATTCCCTCTAATTGTGGTTCTTCGTCTGCCAAAAATCTGCAATAGTTGAATCAGCAATGCTTAACTTCAAAAAAGAAAAAATTCTACGTATGGGGGTTCTGCTGAAGCATACCTTCCCATTTTTATTTTTGGTGCACGGAATACTTAGGAAACCAAGAATGCAAATCCATTTAATTGAAACATGTTATTTTGCTGCAGATATATATATATATATATATATATATATATATATATATATATATATATATATATATATATATATATATATATATATATATATATATATGTATGTATATATATACAATGAAAAAATAATTTGATAGTACATTAGATATTTTGATGGGTTTAAACAATCTTTTAATTGAAATATACCAAAGTAGTGCAGTCCGTTTGAGCTTTGTAAAGTATCACAGGCTAATGTTCAAGTTGTGGATTTCTTGAGAAAAAAAATGCTGCTTTAGTTCCATTGGAGTGCTATCTTCTGTTAATGTCTATGTTATCTGTGTGCTGTTTCATGGAAATCAGGTCTCATTAACTATAAGTCAGAACAGTTACATACTTGAATATATGGAATTTGGAGAACTTATTTGCATATTTAGATAAAGGTGTTCTTTGTTTCAATAAAACTTTTTTCTCATAAATGTGTTCCGGACTTTTCAAATTCTAATGTTGTTTTCAACCAAACCATTGTTTCAGAAACCACATAATTGGTGGCAGCTTAATCTGAGACATTTTTAGACTTGATAAAATGTTCAGATAAACTATGTCCAATTAAATTTAACAATTCTAATCAACTTTTCCATAGATGAGTAAGCTGGTGTCTATAGTTTATGTTCTTGAGGTGAGTTGGTGAGTGCAGTACATACTGTTTGTTTGCTAGGCCCATTGTTACTATAGGGCCTTTGCCTTCTTTCTTGTTTCTTCCTTTTTTCTTCCAGCAATAGAAGAATCTGTTACTGACATTCCACATTCCACCATTGCAGCAGAATGTTTCCTTTACCGTTTCTCTAATTTTTTTTTTTCCCTTATGGTTTCCGTATAATTCACTTGATTAGCTTTGTATGTTTGTATGACAGTTTAGCGGAGGCCCTTGATTTGCAACCCCCTGTGATGCCAGATGATGGGCATACAACAAGGGTTACCTCAGGATCTGATGTATCATCTTCTTCTGGCAAGGACTCTTCAGTTCCTGAACCTATATGGGATGATGAAGACACAAAGGCCTTCTATGAGTTCTTACCTGATCTCAGGTTTGTTTGGGGCTATAATTCTTATCATCTTGCTTCTTCAACCGGAAATTATTATATAACACTTGAATCCTGGAATGGTTTTTGAATGAATAGAAAACTACTATTGATGTCATTGTTGATTAGATGATTTAGATCTTTCTTTTGTCCAGAGCATTTGTTCCTGCTGTATTGCTGGGGGAAGCAGAACCAAAGCTAAATGAGCAAAAGGCACATGAACAACAATCTGTAAGTATGCAATGGCCTGACTTCTGTTAAACACTTGTTTATATTGATCTTTTTAGCAAGTTCTGAAACTGTCTTTGTAAGTACTCTTTACTGGTTTGGCTCTGAAGTTGGACTTTGTAAGATTGACCTGGACATTTTCACCAGAATTCCCACCATTATTTGTTGTATGTCAAACTTTTAAATAGGGAACAAACTATTGGGAAAATGTGCTGTACCTATCTGACAGAGCCCCACGGTGCCTATTCTGTGAGTGCTGTCAGTCGCTACATGAATATTGTGAGGCACTGGTGAAAACCATTAGACTCTAGAGTTATTCTGATGAAGGCTATGGAAAATTTAAGTGGTTCATTTTTTCCCCCCAATTTCCGTGTGTGTTTCTGCATGTATGATCATGTCTTAGATGGTTTCTTGTAAATTTAATGCAGGTTGAGATCTCTTGGTATTTTTGTTTTCTGGTTACACTCCCATATAATAGGAAAAATGAGAACATGCGACAATACTTTTGGATGAATTGTAAGGCCAGACCTGTTAATAACACTCATAAAACAAGTATTTCCATTTGTAAGATAACTTCAAAGTTCACATTCACACACTCATTAATATGTCAAATGTCTACATTGGTTTTTTTTCGCTCATGTACCTAAACATAGATACATGCTACTGTCCATGGTTCCACATAGTTGTAATTACATCATGTACACATAGTTCTCTCTCGAAAAAAGGTAGAGTATGACCTGCTAGTACTGCTCAAAGTACATGTCCTCTACGAACTAAAAAATGTGTATTAATTCATCTTTGTCACAAGGATTTATATGGTAAATGTACTTACATAGGAGAACCTGAGGAAGGGGATTTTGATACTGGGCAAGATCTCGAATACCCTAGCAATATTCAAAGAGCCATGCTGAAGAAAATATGATAATAATGAGTGAACCAATGCCTAGCATGAAGATGAAAAAGGTAATGCAATTTGCATCAAGCAATATATCTTATAAGATCGTGTCCAACAAGATGGAATAATGTAGAAGTATGAACACAATTTCTTTTACCATGGCATGATTTGTGGAATTAAATAAGCATAGCCTCTCGACAAGGTCTCCACATTACTATACCCTTGCGAATTTGGCCGGAGGAGTTACCAAACTTGAATGGTAAGCCAACGGCATACACTGAACTTACTCTCCTAGGTTGGGGTCTACGTCAATTTGAGATCTAATAGCTATATAAACTCCCATGCGTGTAAATTTTTCGCCTTTCAGACAAGGAGTTATTTGTCTTTAATTGCACTGGACAACATCTACAGAGCTTATTATCCTCTGTCTGGGTCAATGTCGAGGGTCAATGTCGAGTAACTTGTGTTCTTATAGCTTACCTCTGTTGGTCTAAACCTCAAATGTTTCAGGACAGGAAGTTACTTGTCTTTAATTGCAGTGGACAACTTCAGAAAAGCTTATTATCTTCTATCGGTGCCAAGTAACTCGAGTTCTGACTTACCCCTGTGCATCTAAACCTCAAATGTTGTCAAAAGCAAGTTTTATATATCAGCTAATATATATATATATCCAAATAAAATATTTTGAGGCATATTATACACAATATATTTGTCATGTACACTGTTACAGGGTATGCGTGTCAAACTGGACAATTAGGTGTGTAGCTTATAACTGCATTATAGAAAACATATTTTGTGGCTGGCGACATGGAGGGGGGGGGGGAGGGGGGGGGGGGGGGGCGGGGATTGGGGACAAATGTATTAACAAGATAGTACATGAACATGCATACTTAAGTATCTCTCAATATCTCAAGGATGCCAAGTCATGTCATGAGCATGGTCTATATCAATATAAATTGATCAAAGCGATAAAATACATGCAAGTCCATATAATGAGTAAAAGGAATGGGGAATCATATACGTACATAAATTATCACTTACATGTCAAAAGGAATGAGTCTGTTTGTGGCTCACCCAGACCTGCACTCCTCAATTCCCTGAGTATACATATCTGCAAGTCAAGCTACACCCCTTGGCGGACTATTCTGGGGAAATATTGAAAAGAAAACATTTTTTCCTAAAAAGATTAGTTTGTCAACAACTTCCTTCTATAAACTCCAATCAAAGAGCTATAAATCCAAAACATTCTAGGATCTAATAATCTATTTAAGGATCAAACTTATCAGTAAAAGTTGAGATTTTTTTTTTTTTTTTGGTTGTGTTTGGCTGCAAGGATAGCTGGTCTGTTTTTCTCTAGTTCATCCTATGGTCTCTGTGCAGTGTTCCTGTAACTTTTTCTGAGCTTCTTTCTACAAATTTGATTAGTTTCACAATTATGTTTATCTCTCAGTTTGTAATTGAAGTAAATGCAGGTCATGCATGCAGTTTCCGAATCATGGAACTGTACAGGCATGTCACCTCTGAAAATGTGTGATATATTCCTATCTACTTGACTGCTAAGAAGTCTCCTTGTGATATCAATGTTGATTTAAGTTAATGTTGTCATGTTTTTACCTCTCTCTTATAATGTAATTTTTCTGTCCTTTGTTGTATTGTTTTTCTTTATTAATTACTTTCCAAATATTGCATCTTAAAGGAAACTGCTCTTGAGCCGCAAGATATAGAAGTACATGACATTTCCAATGCTGTTGCTGAAATGGAGTTGCCGCCGGAAGGAAAAGCAGGGGAAAAAGCCAAGGATAAGGAAGATAAAGATAAGGAAAAGGGTAAAGACTTTGACAAAGAAAAAGCAAAAGAGAAAGATACAGATAAAAAGGGAGAAAATGAGAGGGAGAAAGGAAAAGCGTTGGATGTAACAAACTTGGATGCACTTTTGCAGAGACTTCCAGGTTGCGTAAGCCGTGATCTTATAGATCAGTTAACGGTAATTACTAGTAGCCTTTCTCCTTGTTGAACTGGTAAGTAATTGAGTGCCATTTACGGAAAATAAAAAGCTTCTTGCAGGTAGAATTCTGTTACTTGAACTCAAAAGCAAATCGAAAGAAACTTGTCCGAGCTTTGTTTAATGTCCCGAGAACCTCACTGGAGTTGTTGCCCTATTATTCTCGTTTGGTTGCTACATTGTCAACATGTATGAAAGATGTTCCAACTATGCTTCTCTCCATGTTAGAAGAGGAGTTCAATTTTTTGATAAATAAGAAGGTTGGTTTGGTTTATGCATTGTTATTTAATGGCAATTGAGTTTCACTCGTCTTGCTAGAGATGAATGAATTGAGCTAAATGGTTTATCTTGAATTCTTTGTGTTATGGTTTCTGGGATTCTCTTATTTTCAGGATCAAACAAATATTGAAACAAAGATAAAAAATATCAGATTTATTGGAGAGCTATGCAAATTCAAGATTGCACCAGCAGGTCTTGTTTTTAGTTGCCTTAAGGTATGTATGGATTTCTAAGATGATTTAGTAAAACTGTTCTGCTTCTTCTTAGCTGCATTTGTTTTGGAGCCATCCCTTGCAATTTGTGCATTATATCTTTCTCTATCATTAGCAAATATGCTTCTTTTAGCACCCTGCATTTAGAGCTTTTGAGAAGATAGGGTGGAGTCTGAGGCTCTAGCCAATGACATATATAGTACTATAGTATGTTGCAACTATCACCCTCCAAAATCTAGATATGGGGACATAATTACATATATCTGTTTCCATTAAAAATATGTTTTTTTAATACAATATTTACTGAGTTGTTTTTCATATGTAACAGAAGCTAAATAGTAGTTATTTCTGAAACAATTTGTTTTGTCTAAAGGTGATGCAGCAGACTTCCCTCTAATATTTTTAGGTGAATAAAGATTCATGTTAGACATCAATAACATTGATGGACATGCCTGTTATGTGTCGGATGTGTCAGGATACACCAGTTTTTGCACGAGAGAAGTGGCCTGTGTATTGTAGATTATTTATTCATACAAATTTAACAATAGTAAATTAATCTTAATTTAGAAACTAATCTGATTATTATTATGTGAGAATTTTGAATCATGATAGTACTTGTTACGACGAGGACTGCATGAAAATCAGGATTAGTAACAACATTCAATTAATATCTATAGTTTTTGGAGGATTAATCCTACAGAAAACTGTCATATTGATAGAATTCAAAAAATATAAAATTTAATGTGCTTTTAATTAAATTTGGATTTTGTCTAGAGTATAAAAGTTAATGAACAATGTTGATATTGGCAAAAGGATAAAGATAATAATCTTTCTTTTTTATTTTATTGCAATCTTTCTAATATAAAAATGAATTTTAATTATGAAACACATCTGTTTAATTTTGACTAAATTCTTTATGAATTATGAAAATATCATCTGTCGTTAAAACCAGAAGTAAGACTTAAATAATGATTAGCAACAATCCAAACCAATACCCATAACTCTAGAAATGCTAATCCTATATGTTACATGGTCTCAAGGTGTAATTAATTTTGAGGTGTAACTAATGATAACGGTAGGGAGCATATAATATGTAAATTAAATAAATAAAAATTGTTCATTGTAGTAAGCTATTATATGCTTATAGGGAGTGGTACACTTTCTTACCTTTGAAATTCAACGAGTGGTGCTTATATACGAACAATTTAATTGCCAAACTCTTGAGAGGAATCTATTGATGTTCTCATAGATAGTTTAAATATGCATATATCTATGTATCTTGGGGTGAGTGCATGCACAAGCATGCATGTGTGTGTATAGGCATGGACATTTATTGAGAATAGTTGTAGTGTGTGTTTGTGCGTGTAGGTGTTGATATGGACATTTGTGAGGATACTTCTACAAATCAAGGAGCCTTATAATGATATTCAAGTCGTCAGAAACTAGATACAATTTTTAAGTAGTTGTCTATGTGTGCTATTCATACGGTTTTCATACTTAGCTATTTTGGTGATAAGCTTGGAAGCAATCTCTATGCTTACATACCTACCAAAACTAAGATAATGATATTTAATGAAATTATGTGTTATTTCTTCCTAAAAACTTTTATGTAGAGAAACTAATATTGATCAACACCAAGTTCTTAGCTCTGATGCTATCATTGAACTATTGAGACCACTCGGTGTAGATGCTTGTCAACTCTATAAATTAATTTGACGGTGTTTGAAGATCTAGTTTTATTATGCATCGGTGTAAGAGCGAGTGCGATTACTTAAAAAACTTGGTGATTACTTGGATTACTTGTTCATAACTCATAATATTAATATCTTAATATATATACAAAAAGAGAGGCGAGAGATTGTGATACAAGAGTTGCGAAAGAGTGGAGAGAGAGAGGTTGGATGTGGATCAGAAAGAGAGGAGTTGAACAGTTGTAATCATCTTTTCTTGCACTAGTTGTCTTTTTAAGCTATACCACTTCTATCTGGCTTCTACGGTTCTTTAACGATACCTAAACTGGTGCTATATGCTTTTTATGGTAGAACAATTTTTTTTCCTTTATCTGTTTGCAACTTCTAAAATATAATCAATGGTAACATATGCAAGAGCCATACTCTGACAGTTGGGGAATGATGTACTTTAACATGCAGGCCTGTTTGGATGACTTTAATCATCACAACATTGATGTTGCTTGCAACCTTCTTGAAACATGTGGGCGGTTTCTCTACCGATCTCCTGAAACCACGATACGTATGGCAAATATGTTGGAAATACTAATGCGTTTGAAAAATGTCAAAAATTTGGATCCACGTCATAGTACTTTGGTAGAAAATGCTTACTACCAGTGCAAGCCACCGGAACGATCTGCTCGGATTTCAAAAATTCGTCCTCCTTTGCACCAGGTCTGCAGCCACTTTTACATTTAACTCTGCTTATGTCCAGGCATTGTTTAAAGATTCTACTTTATTGTTTACTGCAGTATATCAGGAAGTTGCTTTTCTCGGATCTGGATAAGTCCTCAGTTGAACATGTCCTTAGGCAACTACGAAAATTGCCTTGGAGTGAATGTGAACCGTATATCTTAAAGTGCTTTCTGAAGGTTCACAAAGGCAAGTATAGTCAAGTGCATCTGATTGCCATTCTAACTGCAGGCCTTAGTCACTACCATGACGAATTTGCAGTAGCAGTTGTTGATGAGGTTAGTTTTCATTTTATTTTGTTAAATAAAATATTTCATAATAATCTGGATCTAGATTATGAGTTCGTTATTATTTAGGTGACAAGAATAACGCATGTAATAATTACACTTTTCTGATATGGTTACTGTGATACTAAATACTTTTGACTCCAAAATGGTTGTGGGTAAGAAATTAATTTCTTGGTTGATTTTAGATTTAACTTGAAAGCAATCATTTTCTCTTCTAAGAATGCCAGAGTTCTGTCCTTTGGTGCATGAAGTTGGCCTTAGAATTAGTGAGGCTGGCCTTCAATATACTAGGCTCACAATAAATGGGATTGGCTCACAATAAATGGGATTGTTCATTTGCAATGAATGTAGGCCCCATAATTGATTTTATCTAATTAGTAATTAATAATCAAATGCCAAATCAAACTATATATTTTAGTGTCTTCAAAGAATTTAAAAATTGGACTAGAATAAGTTATCTTTCTCAACTCCAATACTTTAACTCAGCTATACAGTCTACAGCCTGCAAAGAATTTCATCTGTACTCTTACATAGCTTCTTACATACGAATGTTTTTGAACTAGAATAATTGTTAATTTGGAATTTTAATGCTACCTGTCCCCCTTTAGATATTGCTTCTCTAAAATGAGTTTTTTTTTTTCCTATTCTTGTTTTTTGTCCCTTTATACTGGTCAGTTTGTCCTATTCACACAAAGGTTTTGTAGTTATAAAGTTTTGCATATATGTTCCAAATTAATCGTATCAAGCCATTCTCATGGATGGATCAATGAGGTGTATTCTACATAACTAGAGGGAAACTGTGTGAGCAATGTGATTGTTCTCATGTGATGCACGGACACCCACAAAAAAAGTAAAGAGGCCCATCTAAATGCCTTCATCATCCAAACTTCACATGCATGCATCTTAAATACGAATAGCACTTTCCACATACTCTATTTTGTATTGTATATATATAACTACATAAAGAACTTGTGATCAACTACATGACTATTTCCATGCTACCACTAAAAAGGAAAAAAAATAAAGGCCACCACGAAACATCGCATTTCTATATTGCACATACCAAGTTTGCAAGGTCAACGTAGTCAAGAAAAATGATGGGATCACATATTTCTATTTAAGAATATTTCATAGATTAGATTATCTTTGTGTTTAGTCCCATGTCGAGTGTGAGTTTATTTGTATGGTGTTATGACACCAATATATGTAGATCCCTTGACATATAGTTAAATCTATTTTACTACTTCATAGCATGGTGTCAGAACACCAGTTGTGAAATAGATATTAGTCCTCCGTCTCAAATTAGTTCTAATCTTATCCATCTAAATCTCAAAACCCTAATTCTAATTCCTCTTTCCCTCGCTCTTCCCTCATCCGCGGCACCATAGTTGTCACTGCCAATAATACTGATCGCAACTACCGTTACCGCAAGCCTCCACTGTGGCACAGGTCCCACGAGCCTCCGGCCGCCACTGCTAGCATTATTCTGAATTAATAATAATAATAATAATAATAATAATAATAATAATAATAATAAAATCTTGTTATCTAATCCCTACCTAAAAATGTAGTTAAGCCATTTGGTGGACCGATCCTATTCCAATCAAGAGAAAAAGAAAGCTACAATTATGAGGACATATCATAAACTTCTCTAAATTTTCTGTTTGCTTTTGTTTATAATTGCTATATCTGAAATCAAAACCATCGAAGTCGAAGAAAATTACTGAAAATCTTGAGAACTAGTTAGGTGTTATTTTTGTTTCCTTGACATGAAACCTGTTTGACAGTCAACTTCTGAGTTTGTTGTATTATTTTCCTTTCTAGATTATGAAGAGGTAAGCATTAATAGTCAACAATTATGACATGGTCTGGATTGGTCGTGTTCAATAACCTCGTATAGTTCAGTATTGTAGACAAGACTACTAGTCATAGAAAGAAGAATGGAGTGTCAATGTGCTACCTAAAAAGTTGGTGGTAGAAAAGGGAGTTTGGTTTGACAGTTTGAGATAGTGTGTTCACTACACTCTTTCGACATAGCTGGATCAATTGAAAGAAATTGCATTTACAAGACAATAGCTGGTTAAGTCCTTATTGTTTCTAATTTGGGATAACTTTGCAGTGCCCTTGATATATCTTAGGAGTAGTCCTCGAACATCATTGCAAAAATTTGCTTATTGGCCTATCCATCTTTTGGATTTCTGTCCATGTTCTGATAATTCAGCTTGAGTTTAGGGTTTCACTTTTTGTGCTTAGTATTCTTGTTAAATTTCAGAATTAGAACTTCTGTGCTATATTATTCTTAAGCATCGCGCATTGTCTGGGCTCCCTCTTTACCACATGCTGTTTACTTGTTAAATGCACCTAATAGTTACATTCTTATTGATTCAGGTTCATGTTCTGGCCATGTTTAGGGTCTTATTGGCTTATCCATCTTTTGGATTTCTGTCCATGTTCTGATAATTCAGCTTGAGTTTAGGGTCTCACTTTTTGTGCCTAGTATTCTTGTTAAATTTCAGAATTAGAACTTCTGTGCTATATTATTCTTAAGCATCGCGCATTGTCTGGGCTCCCTCTTTACCACATGCGGTTTACTTGTTAAATGCATCTAATAGTTACATTCTTATTGATTCAGGTTCTAGAGGAGATCAGGCTGGGTCTGGAATTGAATGACTACAGTATGCAGCAGAGACGCATCGCTCATATGCGGTTCTTAGGAGAATTATACAACTATAAGCTTATTGATTCGTCTTTAATATTTGAGACATTATATTTGATAATCATTTTTGGCCATGGGACACCAGAAGTAAGTTTCTCTTCCTCCCTTGACAATAAATAAGTTAGTAAGCAAAGCTCACCAACCCCAACACCCACCCCCTGCACCCCAAAATTAAACAAAAGAACATCAAGTCAAGTTAGCAAAGTTCATTTCGTTTTCTTGGTTTCTGTTCCTTTTTTTTCTTAGTAGTTTTCTCTAAAATAGAACTTTCTAGATTTTCTTAAAAAACTGCTTATAACATCCTTAGTTCTCTGTAAGAAATTATCTATATTTTCATAGAAACTGCTTATTTCTCGTCCGTATTTTGCGAAGTTAGCGAAGCTCATGTCTCTAATTTTCTTTTTCTGTTTCAGCTTCCTTTTTGTTATTTTTTGTTCTCTAATAAAATAACTATCAAGAATTTAAGGGGGAAAATACAGCTTGCCATACCCTTAATTTCTGTTAACAACATTTAAGTTAAAATTTCCAGAGTAAATGCACCTATTACATTCAAGCCTCCCTTGATAGAATTTTGATCTCACATCTGTTGACCTTTTCTCACTGGAAATTCTTTATCTAATCTGCTATATGTTCTTAAAATGTGCAAGCATTTTTATTTTTCCCTTTTCAATTAGCAGCAATGCTTTGATTATCAATATCAACGTGCTAAATAAACAGATACAAATATCCGATGCATAGTTTGACAGCTATGGATATTTGTATCCACTCTGTTTAAAATATTGATGCGGATATGGATAATGCTGACACTATCCAAAATATTCGAATAATGCCCAAATATCCAAGTATGGGAGTATGTACGACAACATATAGAATAAAGGCAATTTAAATTTTTGTAATGCATTAGAAAACACTTCCTAAGTAACGTAGACATCTATTTTGAAGATTGATCTCATTTTCGTTCAAAACTATTGACATAAGTACTAATATCCACTTAATATCTGGATCCGGTCCAAATTCGAAAGAAGAAAACAGGTATGATATGGTACTAGCAGTGTCTATTGCATCCATAATATCAACACAATTAGCATTACTTTCTTTTAATTTTATGATGTATTCTCCATTTGTAGGCCTTACAAAGTTTTATGGCTGCAATGCATGCACGTGCAGATAGCTCTATAATTTGTTTCTGTTTGAAAAAGCAATAGATCAGCATGAGCGTGTGCATTTGTGTGGTTTGTTTTTGTGTGTGACTGTGTGAGAGGGACCCCGGGGGGGGTATCTGCCATGTGTGTGACATAACCTTGAAGGCACCATGTAGTCACAAGTTCATTTAAGAACAATCGAGAGGACCAAGGTTCCAAAAGAGGCTATGCCCCCAAGTGTTGGGGGGAAAACCTATAACGGTAGAATTTTTTTATTTTTTATTTTATTTTATTAATTTTTTTTTGGGTTTTTTTTTTTTTTTTTTTTTTTTGTTGGGGGGGGGGGGGATTGGTCTAGAAGAAAGGGAAATAAGCATACTCTCATCGTCTTCCATCATTCCCGCTATGGTTCACAGCTATCGTTGCCACTTAGCATCTTCCTTGATTGTTGCTTTGTATCGCGACCATTGCCACCACTCACGCAGCTGTTAGAATGAGACAAAGTGCTCATAACAGAGTTAGGGTCGTGCCCTAGGTTGCATGGGTGTGGTTACGAGATGTGAATGCCAAAATACAATATGGGTATGTGGATTTAATGAATCCCAAAAGCCAAGATGTATATATGATGATAATAATAGTATTCCATGTTCGATCACATGTAATTAACATAATATCATTATAGTAAAATTAAAATAGATTTGCATGGCTATAATGGTTATAGAAATGCGACAAGCCAGGTAAAGGAGAACATATATTCCTATTTGTATAAATTAACTATGACAAAACCGTTCATAACTACATCTATAAGTGAGATAGGGTTTTGAAGTTGTCATTCAAGCACTAGATTTTAAACTTCTTATTTCTCGACTCAAATACATTTCTTATACATTTTTAATATGAAATATATCTATAAGTGAGACAGGATTTTGAACTTGTCATTCAAGAACTAGATTTTTAACCTCTTGGTCTCAACTCAAATATATACATCTTTGATATGTGTTGTCATAATTTTAGATACAGCATAGGAGTATCCAGCAAGTGTCATTTAATATCCCCATATCAAAGTTTTAGATATGTGGCGGATTCTGGTTTGTCTCATTAACAAATGCATGCAGTATAGGTCGTACCCCCCTAGTCATTTGAAAGAAGCAGGTCGAAATCTGATTGACTTCTCTTAAATGAGTTGGGATGGCTCCAATTCATTTCTACCCACACTTTCTTGCAAGAATAGGGGGCTCTCGGAGGGCAGCACATGCAGTTGTGATCCATGTTAGTAGCATGATCTTTTTTATGTTTTTCTTTTTTTTTCCCCCTAAATTTCATATTCCTTTTTTTTTTTTTTTTTTTTTTTGCTTTTTCGGTACCTCTTGTTCACAGAACCTAAACTAAGCACCTGCTCCCTAAAGAAAGTGCTCAGGCTATCTTTTACAACATTTGAGTGGGCGCCACACAGATCTTCCTGAAATACAGAGGACAAAAGAAATCAAGCACTGAGTGAACTCTACTAGTGTTTGCATATGTTTTACTTCATTTTCTTTGGCCATACTTCTGAATTTGTTGAAACATAAAGGTTGAACTTTGGATTCCCCTTTCTTTTCCTAATATTGTGACTATGCTTTTGCTTGTTGTGTACAGGTGATGTTTACTGTTCCAAATTTTCTTGTTTCTTTTGATATTTCATGCTGATGCTCGTTGTATATATGTGGTGTTTACTGTTCCAAATTTTCTTGTTTCTTTTGATATTTCATGTTGATGCTTGTTGTGTACATGTGATATTTACTGTTCCAAATTTTCTTGTTTCTTTTGATATTTTATGCCGATTAAGAGATATTGTAGTTGCCAAATTATATAATCAAGTATACTTTTTTCTCTTGTAATGAAGGAAGATGTATTGGACCCGCCGGAAGACTGCTTCCGTATCAGGATGATTATAACTCTTCTTCAGACATGTGGACACTACTTTGGTAGAGGCTCTTCGAAAAGAAAGCTTGATAGGTTCTTGATATACTTTCAAAGATACATGCTTAGCAAAGGTGCATTACCACTTGATATTGAGTTTGACATTCAGGTCAGTAATGGTACTTCCTTGCAGTTAAATTTATCATTACAGGGAAACCAATTGTAAAATTCTCTAACCTGATGAGGCTCCTTGCATGCTGGGTTATACACTGTAGAGGTAATTGTCTGTCTTAGATATTGCTAGCGGACACTGAGAATGTACACGAAATTGGAATCTAACTCGAACTGTTTTCTTA
The DNA here is from genome assembly GCA_036321105.1 of Dracaena cambodiana. Taxonomy (NCBI): domain Eukaryota; kingdom Viridiplantae; phylum Streptophyta; class Magnoliopsida; order Asparagales; family Asparagaceae; genus Dracaena; species Dracaena cambodiana. The sequence goes on along the minus strand of JAYEPQ010000004.1, from coordinate 13,683,896 downwards.
ATAATATTTTCGTCCATTTTGAAGAATTTATTAGAGGATTTTGGCTAGGGTGGATTGAATTATTTGACTACATGTTTACAATTAAGGGGACATTTTATTGGTTTGATTCATAAACTTAAGCTATAGACTATAGTATTTTACTTAAATGTGTATGATACTGTTAGTTGTAGGACCATAGTCATATATATCTTAGTTGCTAGAAGGTAGTTTTAGTAATGTTATCTGAAAATTGTTTCGGAAGAAATTTTGTCTTTTCTTTAAAAAATGAAATAGTATAGTTTAAACCTTTTCGTATATATGCAGTTAGATCTCTCTCGTTTCGCAAATTTAGATTCTAAAATTAATTCAATGGGTAACCAAGCATTTTCTTCATCAATAATATACGTAAGTCTCTCTTGCCTACATTTTTTCCATGGAATTTTGATAGAATTAAGATTAGTATTTTAATTGGGTAAATTTTAAAAGAGGTTCTGAAATTTTTTGAGAAGGAACCTAGTTCTTTTTCCTCGGTATGGGTAACAAAGCACCCACCAAGTAGACACAGTATAGCAGAGTGGACTATCTCTTGTAAAATGACATTACTGACCCTATTAAAATCACAAAATTACCAACTTATTAGATGGTTTTTGACAATTGCTTTTTCAGTTTCTGCTTGTACTCCTCCCTCTTCCCCTTTTGTATATTTAAGAGTCCTGATTGTGAAAATTTCAAGATAGATGTTGGTTCATCGTGGGTGGGTGATCTTGATCTGGAGATTCCCTGAACTTGGTTCCCTTTTAATGTTCCATCTTGAATCCTAGCAGAGTGTTTGAGGTATATATCCCGAAATACTTCTTTAAAAAAATAAAATAAAATAAAACCTGCCTCACTAGAATTTGGTTAGGACTAGGACTTGTATTGGCATAAAAAGGCATTTGACTACCATTCTCTTGCTCTACCTAATCATATGACCCTGGACAAGTACGACACAACTAAAATAAGTACACCCTACAGGCCCTTTTCTCAGCCCTTTTTCTTAAGACAACAGTTGCGGACTTGGTTTTATTTCCTTGGCTTCAGAATTGAGCTTGTTTCTAGCGACTTGGCTCTTAATTTCTTCCTAAAGCAAAATATTTTTTTCCAACCAACACCCGATCCCTTACTTCCATTACAAATTTCGTCATCTCAACATCTTGATCTGTAGAATCTTCTGAACAATACCTAGCCAGTACTTTTGTGTGGTAAGGATGTACAGGTGGGTTACGTATCACTTGATCACCATAATCTGGACTACAATACCCAGTCGGCATTTTTAGTGTGGGAAGGATGAACAAGAGGGTTACTGATCACTTGATTAGCACGATCTGCACTGCTAAAGTATATTATTACATGTTTGAAATATGAGATATTGTAGTTTGAGTTGTTACAGTTTGGTCAACAAAATAAATAAACTTGCTGCTTTTTTACCTAGAGGACTTACCAAGCTATTTTCTCTTTATCTAGGTAACACAATTTTGTTGGTAATCTGTTTAAGGTGCTTATAGGACATGCAATAACATTGGTGTACTGAGTTTGTCATTTTACATGCTTTCAGGACATGTTCGCTGAATTGAGGCCAAACATGACCCGCTACTCATCCATGGAGGAAGTTAATGCAGCATTGGTCGAGCTAGAGGAACATGACTACACGGCTTCAACAGATAAGATCAGTGGTGACAAACATTCTGACAGTGAGTCTCAGAAGCCTTCGTCTCAAACAACATCTCGTTCCATTGCTGTCATAGCCAATGGAAAAAGTGTGGCAAATGGAGAAGTTGAAGAGAATGGAAGGGGCCATGATGAAGCCGTTGACAGTGAGAGCTACTCAGACACTGGAAGCATTGATGCTGAGGGGCATGAGGACGAGGAAGAGCTGCTGTCTGATGATAAGTCAGATGACGGGTCAGATGGTGATGATGAGGATGATAGCGGGCTGGCTGCCGGTTCAGATGAGGACGACAATGTCCAGGTCCGCCAGAAGGTCGTGGAAGTTGACCCTAGGGAGGAGGAAGACTTTGATCGCGAGTACCGGGCTCTGTTGCAGGAGAGCTTAGATTTGCGAAAATTAGAGTTGCGTGCCCGGCCTACTCTCAATATGATGATACCAATGAATGTGTTTGAGGGGTATCCAAGGGCTGTGGATGGGGAGAGTGGGGAAGAAACAGTTGATGAAGATGGGAGTGGCAGTGGGGGAAGCGCCAGGGTGAGAGTGAAGGTGCTGGTTAAGAAAGGGAACAAGCAACAGACAAAGCAGATGTACATTCCGAAAGAGTGCTCACTGATTCAGAGCACAAAGCAGAAGGAGGCAGAAGAGCTGGAGGAGAAGCAGAGCATCAAAAGGAGGATCTTGGAATATAATGAACGTGAGGAAGAAGAGTCGAATGGCATTTCATCGCCAGGCAGCAACTGGTTGCAATCTGGGGCTGGCAGCAGCAGCGGTGTTGGAAGCAGCAGGCCAGTTGGCCGTGGAAATTGGGATGGTGCAGGGAGGGGAGGAGGATATCGGCAGCAGCGTCACCACTTGGCAGGAGGGTACTACCATGGATATGGGAGGAGGAGGTGAAATGGGTGAGATGATCCAGTGCAGCGCATGGATCTTTACCAGGAAATCGATTTCTCTGGGTGAGGTAGAGGAGTTTTCCTAAACCTTCTCAGCTTCCTTCTTAAAAGCAAGTATTAATCAGAGGATAGAAGACGGTGTTCCCAGCGTGTTTGAGAAACCTAAACGATGGAGATGGCGTTTGACAATCCAAAATCGCACCAGCATAGCCAGGTGGTCTTCAGTTGTCCCAGAGGCCGTTTATAAACCTAGAGGCTAGAGGTGAAGTTTGACAACAGCAGAGCCAAATAGGTTTTAGTTGGGTCCTTGGTGTATATGGAAGTTTGGATCTATTGCCATTTTCTTTGATCAAGAAGCTTCACAGGTGGGCAAGCTATACTGTAACACAAATTAATAGCTAAGCTCCTAATGGTTGTGTAATATGTATATTTTTCCTTTTCGCTTTTAAATTGTGATAGCTTGTATATTAGTTAGTATCTATGTTGATGATGATGAAAACTTGCACGATGACATCCGCGCGAGCAGTGTGGATCCTTTTACCCCCAGTTACCAGTGATAATGGAATTGATCTTTATCTTGTTCTAATTAGCAGTAAGCAAGAGATTTTGTTAAATTATTTGCCTGTGAGATTTTTAATGACTGAGCAGCAATGTGGTAAAATTGCTCACGCATTCTTCTAGTAGCGACGTGATTAAATTGTGTGCTATGCGGCTACAATTTATTACTTATTTTCAATTTCCATCTGCTCTGGGTAAATGCAACGATCAATTGACAGTAGGCCAATTATTTGCGGTTGTATCAAATCAAGTGGGCCGGGCCGGGCGAAGGATTATTAACTCCAAAACTGGGCGTGGCTGTGGAAATGTAAATACTCATAAAATTAGGAAAACATTTTATAATTTCTAAAATTGCTGCCAAAGAAAAAAATGAAACATTTCCGGATGTATAATAACAATTTTCCTGCTTTACTACATGTTATCGAGAATCAGAGTTTGAAGATAAATAATCAAAGAGTGGTCATTATGACAGTAATGTAAGTCGAATTAAAGAATTAATAAAAGTGTAAATCCTATCATCACTCTAACGTATACAGTAATACAGTTTTTAAATGGTTATTCAATTGTACATGTGCTAGAAAATTTTTAGTGACCGCTTCTCTTTTCTAATAAAAGAACAGAAAAATATGTTAACTAGTTACAGTTCATATTTCCATGGCCCTTGCACTCGCATATACAACTCCGAGTATGTTTACATGGTGCAGTCATATGTAGGACTGATCTGCTAATTAAAGCTATTATATACAAAAATGAGAAATAATTAACAGCTAGCTAGCCTATCTAGTTAGACACTCTATTTGAGAAATGTGTTGATTAAAGTTGGATATTAAGTTTTTGTTACCAGTCAATTCACAAATTCATTTTTTTTTTCTTGACCAAATTAACTCTCCACTATAAATCGAACTCAGAATATCTTAAAAATTAAATTAGACTAATGCCGCTAGAGGCAATGCTTATTGGCAACCTAGAGCGTGTTTCATTGACTAGAAGTAATAGAAGTGGAGAAGAAGTTAAGAAATAGCTTTCAAAGTGGAAGTAGAAGAAAAAACTTTTTTTTCTGTTTGTTTGCTAATTTTTGGAAAAAAGAAAGTGTATTAAGAAGTTAATTTGAGTATTTTTTAATTGATTAATAAAACTAGGTTGATATTATTTTATTTTGTTTTAATGTATAAGCATACAATTTTTGAATGATAATGATGACAAACAAGTAAAATATTATTTTTTTCCTCTCTTCCAAGCTAAAAGCGTGGGGAAGAAAAATTTAAAAGTAAGGTGTCATACAGAGCCATGTCACCGTATACAAACTAGGGGTGACAAATAGGCCGGACAACCAGTAGGGCATGCACGTGCTGGTCACGTGCTCGACACGACACACCGTAGGCGTGGAGGGTGGTTTGATCGGTTGGCATAAGACATGTAAAACGGATAGGAGAGGATGAGAGGGAATGAGAGAATGATGCAGAAATGGAGGAGGTGCAGATGGCCTTATGTTGCTGTGGATCGCCGATGGATTTGGCGATTGCCGATGGATTTTTCATGCCTTTGGTAATTTCTCTTATGCCAGCCGATCAAACCACTCTCAACTTGTAAAAAGTCATGCCCTGCTTGGCCCGACACGCCACCCAGGGGCCGTGCCCGAGCTGGGATTGCACGGGCCGACGGCATGCCACGGCCCGTCCCTACCAGGCACGACACACATTTAATTTTTTTTTTGAAATATTACCGTTTATAGCCGTTAGGGGTGGGTTTTGCAATTTTTTTTGCATAAAGTAGCCATTAGGGTTTTTTTTGCAAAAAAATACAAATTTTGCCCCACAACAGTCAAAATGGCCATTGGGGGCGTTGTTTGCAAATTTTTTTGGCAAAAAAACTTCTTATTCCCCCCATAAATAACCCCCTCATTTATCCAATTTCATTCTTCCTCACAATTCTCAAACTCTCATCATTATTCAACTCTCTTTAATATTTCCAAACACAAAATTCTCGTACAAAACTTCATCCGTATTCCATTAAAATTTAAGACTCAAGAGCAATTATCAAGAAGAGATCTTCGGACTTCCGACCAATCAATCTTTAGCTTCAACTCTCATATCTCAACCCTCAAGCATCAACAAGTAATTTCCGGTTTCAACTCTCAACTCTCAAAATCTCTCTTTGACTTGCGGTGTTGAAATATTTATAATTTGATTTTACTAAGAACAAGTTGAGCGTGATGGTCATAGTCTTCTCCACTTTTTTAGGGTTTTGTATGATTTCTAAAGAGATTTATAGAGTTATTTTTTTAATGTAATAAGATTCTATATAATAAAATTTTATTTTCACTATTTTTTTTACTTGCTAGAATTAACTAGATTACTTACCAAATTAAGTTAATTAACTAACTAAACTAACTTGTAACAAAAAGCGTAATTAAAAAAAATAAAAATCTAGGTTGGCACGGCCAGGCACGGGCACGATATGTGCCCGGCAGGCCGAGCCCGACGGACGTGCCGTACATAAGGCAAGACACGCCCACAACTGTAGACGTGCCGTGCCAAGTATGGCCTGATTGCCAGCCCTAATACAAACAAAGAATACTGTGCCACTGTTGAATATTTGTTCGGCAAAATGGTATTCTTTTTAGGGTGCGTTTATTTGCATAGAAGTAAAATGAAAGTTGTGGAAGTAAGTCTACTTCCACTACTTTATTTATTTGTTTGGTCATGAAGACAATAGAAAATTACTTCTACTATGATAATGTGGATCCTATGTATACTTAATGATACAATGACAGTCAGAACAGGGTCCCTTTATTCGGACTGTCAGTCCGAACGGGACTCCCCTGTTCGGATTGACAGTCCGAACAGGGGCCTGACCCGAAATATACTCCGGACTCCTCACCCACTCTATAAGTTGTAATAAATTGATATATCATTAGTTAAACCAATTTAACGACACTTTACGGACTTATATTAAGCATTAATACACCGATACAATGATATGTCAACGATATATCAGTTAATGTATTAACGACCGATACAATGATATATGGATAATATACTAACAACTAATATATTAAAAACTAATATATTAACAAATGATACACTGATACAATGACACTCCGATACATCGATACAATGATACTCCTGATATACCAATACATTGATACTCCTGATACACCCATATAATGATACAATGATACATCGATACACAGATAACCTGATACAACGATACGATAAGTAATACATTGATATAGTGAAGATTATGAACAAGATCCCATACAAATTAAACAATTACAAACGTAGTGTATATATTAGTCGAACAAAAAACAAATAATTGGGTTCATTACATATAAAGACCATACATATCAAATTCTTCAATATGTTTGAAAGTAAACAATTACACCGGCCACATGAATTTCCTTACAACGATACATCAATGCACAACTACTATAATCAAATCACTGTCTCCTTGTCTTCCTCGGGGGTTGACGTTTGCTTCTGGTTCGTGTCATTAAAGTCGTATCGGGTGCATCAGGAGTGGTTTCATCTTGTCTTTGTTCCTCTGCTTGCTCTTCTGGTGATTCTACTGGCTGAGTGCAACCAGTGACTAATACATCGAAGTGGATCTCGTTCCTGTATATATAATATAGTCATAACATATGCGCACACACAATAATTGGTTTATGGTTTTTAACGGGAAATAATTACCTCATCTTTTAAAACGAAGAAAGCAACGTGCGTCTTGAAACTCTTCAGTACTGATAAATTAACTGGACTGCGGTAATTTGACTCATGAAGATAATCTTGAGAGCCTCCTGCATCAATATTTTCTTCATCTGGTCTTGCACTTTCATTTCTTATCAAATTAGGAGTTTGTACGTTAAATTCAGGATCTACATCAACTTCGATTTCTTGCTCTCGTATCGAGCGACGGATTTGTGGTTGAAATGTTGCTTTCTTCCTCCTTAACGAGGCAGTTGGTCGTACGCGAGAAGATTCCGCCGGATCTATCTATGTAATATAAAGATATTTCATTTTTAGATGTTATTTTTCATAACACTAAGTTCTGTACATGTAAGTATGAACATACAAAGTAAAATTTGCTACAAATATCATTTTTTTATCTAATTTTTTTTTCCTGCAAGATAGTATAATATTAAATTTTAAAGACACTAAAACCGTATTTTGCAACTTAATCAACCATTAGGACAATACCATCAAACTTCATAATTAACTAATAAATTTTAATACTAACGTTCATGATTATAAAAAATAACTAAATTTCGCATATTTTAAAATTGGAATTACAATATTAAATTTTCTTAATAATTACAATCTAAATATTAATAATTAAAATTTACAAAAAAATGCTACAACTAAACTTGCTATCTCATCCCCTCTTCCTCCTCCCAAACCCAACAAAATCACCAAACCCTAATATTCAAAAGTTGTTTAATTCAAAAATAATAAAACTAAGTTTTACAATAAATATTACTAAATTAGGAAAACTTACCTAGTAATGGCGGGAAGGCAGCGACGGGAGAGCAACGGCGGCGGCGGGACCTCGGCGGCGGCGGAAGCTCGGCGGCGGCGACGGCCTGTGGCAGCGGCGAGGGAGGTCTACGAATAGGAGAGAGAGAGAGATTTCGAAGGAGAAATGAGGAGAGAAAGTATGGAGAGGATGAGTGGAAGTGAGAGAGGAAAAGTGAGTTTAGGTTAGGTTTGGAGGAGAAATGAGGAGAGAAGAGAAGAGGAAGAGGAAGAGGAAGAGCCGAAGAGGAGAGGAGATATAGAGAGAAGGGTATTTTGGAAATATCATATGTGCTCACTAAGAAATTTTCCTTCTTATGAAAAAATTACTGGGCTCACTAGGAAATCTGGGCCCACTAAGAAAAAACTTGTGCCCCTTTAGAAGTTCCCCTTCCGAACTCCAAGAACGCGTGTACGGTCTGGCACTGCACTGCAGGGGATGATGGCAATGAAAGTTCTGTAGTGTTCTGAATGCATGTGTTCGTCTGCTGCTGCTGGCTGAGCACCGACGTGGCTATCGTCCCTTGGCCGGGTATGGGCACCGGCCTGCAGGCTCTGTTGCGTCCAGGGCATGCATCGACGTGACTATCGTCCATTGGCGACGTACTACACTGGGCCCCAACCGACGCGGACAGATCATGAGAAGCGTGTGGGTCCCATACTTCTCCCCCGCCTGCTCTTCTGCTTGAGGGAGTAGTTTATTATGCGCCTTGCCCGCGCGCGGAGCTGATTCGAAATTGTTATTTGCAGTTGAGTGGAGGCATATATATATATATATATATATATATATATATATATAACGGGAAATTCACCGACGGTAAAAGGATTCCTTTATTAGTGCTTAGGTGACCCAATAATTGTATTACACGGGGCGCAACTCAAAAGGCAGTTAAGAAAGTTCCTTTATTTGTTATCTTGAGTGGTGCTACATGTAATACAATTATTTGACCACCTAAGCGCTAGTGAAGGATTCCCCTTCACCGCCGGTGAATTTTTCGTTTTCTCATATATATATATATGGTAGCACTGTATCTAAGAGAACTTTATCGAGAAGTTATCTATAGAGACATTCTAAATCTCAATATATATAGTGTATATAGACAATTCGAAATGTTAGTCATAATCATCTTGCTACAATGGATATATAGTGCATAAAAAATCATGTGATTTAGACACATTTTTATCATATATCAAGAGTTCTTATTTGTTTTATTATTAAACAGCAGTATATATATATATATATATATATATATATATATATATATATATATATATATATATATATATATATATATATATATATATATATATATATATATATATATATATATATATATATATATATATATATATAGACACACACACACGTAAAAAAAAAAATTAACGGGTGCACTGCGGGTGCACCCGCGGGTGGCAACCAGCGAGAGTACTCCCACGGGTCCCACCCGCGGCAGCCTCTCGCCGGTTGCTCCCATGGGTGCCACCGCGGGTTGCTCTCGCAGGGTTACCCAATCTCGTGCTTTGGTTACACAGTTTGACCCGAATTTTTAGGAATTAATTACGTAGATTTGACCGGAATTTGAAGGAAATATTTTATCCAGATTTGAAGGATTGATTACTCCTCCGTCTATAAAAAAGAAGGGGAGAGTTCAGAAAAGGGAGATTTTTCCAGAGGGGCCGGCTCTTAAAAAAAAAAAAGAGATCCCAGAGGCATCTTTTTCTGGAGTTCAACAGAGGAGTTCTAGAGAGATCCTCGTCTTTCCAACCCAGATCGGACCGTCAACGGAGTGCATCAACGAGACTCCACCGCTATCAGAACCCACAATTAAAAAGGGGAATCGAATTTAATCGATCCCTATTCTTGTAATCTGGAGATTCTCTTGTAATTTTCTTTTCTTACTGTAATCTCAAAGTAAATTTATAATGGAAAGAAAATTTAATTTTTCGGGCAAATAAGAATTGGCAAGCACAGTGGGAGCCTCTCTGTTTACAACAGAGAATTTGGTGGCGCAGTCCGACCGGAGATCCATCAGATCGATGGTTGAAATTTTGGTCGTTGAAGTCGACCAACAGAGGCAAGAGGTCCTTTGGGTGCATTCGGACTTTCTCAAGGATGAACAATGGACAGCAGTGGCGCCTACAAAGAAAGCCCTAGCAAGAGGAAGACAGCGCACCTGTAATGCTGTCTCCGCAATAATTGAGAAGGATTCAGATGACGCGCCTTTGTTAACAGATTCTGAAACAGAGACGACCACTCTAGAAGTAGAGCATAAAACTGCGTCCCTTTCAGGCACCAGGTCTTGAAGACACATCTGAAGGACTATACAAATGCAGAAGTCGGCCCCTCTAAATCAACAGAGGAAGCCAATGAAAGAACCACTAAGCAGACTTCTGACAAAGAAAAACAGAAAGAGGTCAGATACAATCGGGCTTTACGGAAGGATGCTCCCGAAGAGCAAAGCTCTTCTTTGACATTTGATGTTATGGCGCAGCTGGCGAATATACTAGCAAGAATAATTCTATATGAGTTTTTGCGCTTATCTAAGTCTACAAGAGACGCCCTAAGCGAAACTTTAGCAGATTCAGAAGCCTTCCTGACTCACCTCCCTGAAGAGGTTGAGGAGGCATGCCCATACTGCAACTCAGTGTCGAGGCGTGTCCCTTACATTACTTTCACACCAGAGGACATGCAGTTGAAGAATATCAAGCACAATAGGCCTTTGTACTATACATGATACATTGGCTCAACAGAAGTCGGTCGAATTCAGATTGATCCAGGGTCTGCCTTGAGCATTATGCCGCGAAGGCTTATGCAGTTCCTCGGGATCCCTCACCACCGGTTGAATTCAACTAATACTACCATCTTTGGCTTCAACGCCAATGGTAGTCATCCTCTGAGAAAGATCAAACTCAGATACCAAATCAGAGATCTCTGCTATGTGATTGAAGCAGACACTTCTTACAACCTTCTTCTGGGGCGACCATGGATTCATGCTAACATGATCGTCCCGTCCACTCTAAATTAATGTATGAAATATATGGATGAAGATGGAGAAGTGCACACCCTAATTGCTAACAAGCAACCATTTAAGGGGGTTGAAAACTACTTTGTAGACGCCCTCTTATATACTGAGAGTGTTGAGATCGATCCACCACTACATGATGGGTATGATAGTGGGAATGAGGCTGACACTGAGTTTAAAGTGTTTGTCGCCAAAGAAGGGTTTGAACCGCTTGTAATCAGTCTTGAGGACTTAGACGTAAATGACACCGTCGATGATGTAGGCAAGTGGAAAAAAATGAAAATTTAGAATTTGCCTACATGTCTGGTGTTGCTACTGATTCTGTACCTTCAGCTACTAGTACGGATGCGGATAGTATCTCAAAATTTGAGAATTTAGCAATGATGTACCTACTAATTAGGTCATAAATGATGCTACAATCAAGCATCGAAAATGCGGATGGGCGATGTTCAAAGTACCTGCCCGTCGATCCGATCAAAAACCTATTCTTTTCGGAAGGGTTCAACCACATATGGCTTCATCCGATGACGGTGAGGATGAAGTTCAGGAAGCCCCTCAATTCTATCATTACGGACTAAAGTCTGAATGATGGAGAGAATGGGATATGACTTCATCCATAGACCCGGATTAAATTTCGGCAAGGGACGTCGATATCTACTTCCCTCGTTCGTCCCCGAAGGAAAAGAACCAGATTACTATCACAAAACCGGCAGGAGGTTAGGATATGTCACAACACCCGATCCTTCGGACATTGAAGAGATGATCTGTCAAAAGGAAGACGATTCCGATTGGGATTCAGATATTAGTCTAGGAATATTATCTAAACAGCTGACTGCGAACATGACGTCTGTCAGCCCGATTCCAGATAAAGATAATGAACTAGTTCTTCTTCAAGATGAAACCTTAGTTAAACATCTTGATGCCCAATGGAATATGCGCTTCGAACAGTGTGAGCCACCTATCAAGGATATGGTGACTCAAGTAAATATAGGTGACGAGGCCAATCCTAAGCCGATATTTATAAGCGAGAGTTTGTCTTCTAATGAAAGAGAGGACCTTATATCTCTCGTTCGAGAATACATAGACGTCTTTGCCTGAAACTATGAGGATATGCCAGGCATGGATACTCAAGTTGCTATGCATCGGCTTAATATTAAACCAGGTGCAAAGCCAGTGAAGCAACAATAAAAAAGGTTCCGTCCAGAGTTAATAGAATCGATCGAGGATGATGTGAAGAAGCTTATACAATCTGGCTTCATCCGAGAAGAATAACATCCTGATTGGGTAATGAACATCGTTCCAGTTCCCAAGTTGATTTTCGAGATCTCAATGTGACATGTCCTAAGGGCGAATTTTCGCTTTCAATAATGGACGTCATGATTGACAACACCTGCGGGTTCAAAGGATATCTTTTATGGATGGATTCTCTGGGTACAATTAAATCAAAATGTACCGTGAAGACGAAAATCACACTGCTTTCAGAACACCATTAGGCATGTACTGTTATACGGTTATGCCATTCGGTTTGAAAAATACAGGCGTAACATATCAACGTGCTATGAGCATAATTTTTCGCGAGCATCTCCGTAAAACGGTAGAGTGCTACGTGGACGACTTTGCCATCAAGAGTCGCAATAAAGATGATCATCTCCGAGACTTGAAAGCGGTGTTTGATATTATGAGAAAACACCAACTAAAAATGAATCCGACTAAATATTTTTTTGGTGTCTCTAGTAACAAATTCCTTGGTTTCGTGGTTACATTCAAGGGCATCCATTTAGACCTAGAAAAGGTAGAAGCGATTCAAGAAATGCAGTCACCAAAGAGTCTCAAAGAACTTACTGGATTACAAAGGAGGCTAGTATACATTCAGAGATTTATTGCTTATCTATCTGGACGATATCAACCCTTCACCAAGTTAACAAAGAAAGGAGTGTCGTTCGTTTGGAATAAATCTTGTCAACAAGATTTTGAGGACCTCAAAAAGTACCTTACAAAAGCTCCAGTGCTGGTAGCCCCTATATCAGGAAAACCATGTTTGATATATGTTCGGGCGATGGACCATTCACTTGGTGCCCTGTTGGCCCAAACCAATGACACAGGCAACGAATAAGCCATTTACTACCTTAGTAGAACTATGATAGGCGTCGAACATCGGTACACTCCAGTAGAGAAAGAGTGTTTGACCCTAGTATTCGCGGTTGAGAAAATGTGATACTACTTAGCAGGCCAAAGAATTCATGTGATTTCTCGGATAAAACCCCTGAGAGTGCTCATGACCAATCCTGGGTCACTCAGTTGCAGGTTAGCTAATTGGTCGATCCTGCTATAGCAGTACACTCCAGTAGAGAAAGAGTGTTTGACCTTAATATTCGCGGTTGAGAAAATGTGACACTACTTAATAGGCCAAACAATTCATGTGATTTCTCGTGTAAATCCCCTAAGAGTGCTCATGACCAATCCTGGATCACTCAATTGCAGGTTAGCTAATTAATCGATCTTGCTATAACAGTATGATATGTAATTTATACCGCAAAAGGCAATCAAATGATAAGAAATAGCCGATTTCTTAGCAGAACATCCTGTCTCAGAATCCTCTAAACTTTATGAGGATATTCCAGATGAAATAGTGGAAGCCAACATGATTTCCAAAGAATTGATTTGACTACTATTCTTTGATGGGGCAGCTCGAAAAAACTCTACCAGAGTAAGGGTAGTTTTAATATCCCCGCAGAATCATATAATCCCCCGAGAATACTCACTCACTCAGCCATATTCTAACAATGTGTCTGAGTATAATGCATTGTTAATGGGACTGCAAGTTGCCCGACAACTGGGAATTCAACGTTTGGAGGCTTATGGAGACTCCAAACTCATAGTAAACCTAGTAAGAGGAGAATACGAGGTCAGACATGAACATCTCGTACCTTACTATGAGGCAACAATCAAACTTACCAATTCATTCAAAGAGTTTTACATTGACTACGTGTCACAGCCCGAGAATGTATACGTTGATGCCTTGGCTTCCCTCGCAGCCACATTAGTACTCCCTGCTAAATCGAGCAAAAGCATTGAGATTGGAAGTCGCGAGCTTCTTTGCCCTGAAGAAATACTTGAGGCGAATGAAGTCCATACATCAGGGATGAACTTCAAACCCAAAGATTGGCGATTCGTCTTTGTCGACTTCGCACTTTACGGGATATTACCCGAAGATCCCAAAGATGCCACCAAAGTGAAGAAAGAGGCAGAAAGATTCTATTATAATCCTGAGCTTAGTACCTTGTATCAGAAAATGCCAGATGGAGTTTTACTTCGGTGCCGATCGCAACAAGAAGCACAAGAGGTAATCAAAGAAGCACATGATGGAGCATGCGGTGCTTACCAGTCGGGACCTAAATTAGGAGACCAGATAAAAAGAATGGGCTTTATATTGGCCAACAATGATGTCAGATGTCATGGCATATGCAAAGAAATGCCATACCTGCCAGGTGCATGCAAACTATATATATCAAGTTGCAGAGCACTTACATCCAACCATGATTACATGGCCATTCGAGACATGGGGAATGTATATCATTGGTCCCATCACTCCACCTCCTCTCGTGGATATCGGTTCATACTAGTTATAACCGATTACTTATCGAAATGGGCAGAAGCAGTCCCTCTAAGAGAAGTAAAAACAAATGATGTAGTCAACTTTATCAAATACCACCTCATATATCGCTTTAGTATTTCTAAACGAATTATCAGCGATAATGACCCTCAATTCACTAGTAAGACCTATACTAAATTATGTGACAAGTTCAGAATATAAAATATATTTTTATCCCTATACAACCCGGCTGCAAATGGCCAAGCAGAAGCGTTTAACAAAACCATTGTGAAGTTTCTGCAAAAGTTTGTCACCACAAGTCAGTGTGGCTGGGATGAGAAGTTGGGAGCTTGTCTATGGGCTTATCGCACAACAGTAAGAACATCGATAAAGCCATACCATTTTCTTTGGTGTATGGATGTGAGGCCGTGCTACCTCTGAAAATTCAAATTCCTTCTCTTAGGATGACATTAGCTACGAGAATGACCACCGAAGAAAAATATAATCAACGACTTCAGGAATTAGAAGCGTTAGATGAAAAACGCTTAAAAGCTCAGCAACAAAAAGAGCTCTATCAAGCGCAAATATATCGAGCCTTCAATAAGAAAGTGAAAGAACGAAATTTCAAAGTGGACGACTTGGTCTTAGCAGTCAGATGACCAATGATCCCGACACGTAAGATTAAGGGCAAATTCCAACCAAAATGGGAAGGCTCATTTGTAGTAGAGACAATCTATTCAAATGGAGTATACTGGTTGATCAATCAAAACGGTGACCAGATGATGATGTCAATTAATGGAAAATTACTGAAGAAATATTATTCTTAAAGGAATAAAGTCATCTGATCTCTTCTTCATTACAGAAAATGAAGAAATACTAACTTGCCGCTAACATACAGTTCTACACTTCGACTGGGGGTACAAAATGAAAACAAATATTGCGTCTCTACGACTAAAAATAGAGGAAAATTTGGTAAGCAAGCCCAAATAAATCCTCACTAACCCTATCATGCTAGAGGTAAAAGCGATTCAAGAGATGCAGTCACCAAAGAGTCTTAAAGAACTTCGGGGATTACAAAGGAGGGTAGCATACATTCGGAGATTTATTGCTTATCTTTCAGGACGATATCAACCCTTCACCAAGTTAACAAAGAAAGGCGTGTCGTTCATTTGGAATGAATCTTGTCAACAAGATTTTGAGGACCTCAAAACAAGATTTTGAGGACCTCAAAAAGTACCTCATAAAACCTCCGGTGCTGATAGCCCCTGTATCAGGAAAACCATGCTTGATATATGTTCGGGCGATGGACCATTCACTTAGTACCCTGTTGGCCCAAACCAATGACTCAGGCAATGAATAAGCCATTTACTACCTTAGTAGAACTATGATAGGCATGGAACATCGGTACACTCCAGTAGAGAAAGAGTGTTTGACCATAGTATTCGCGGTTGAGAAAATGTGACACTACTTAGTAGGCCAAACAATTCATGTGATTTTTCGGATAAATCCCCTGAGAGTGCTCATGACCAATTCTGGGTCACTCAATTACAAGTTAGCTAATTGGTCGATCCTGCTATAGCAGTATGATATGTAATTCATACTGCAAAAGGCGATCAAATGATAAGCAATTGCCGATTTCTTAGCAGAACATCCTGTCTCAGAATCCTCTAAATTTTATGAGGATATTCCAGATGAAATGGTGGAAGCCAACATGATTTCCAAAGAACTAGTTTGACAGCTATTCTTTGATGGAGCGGCTCGAAAAAAACTCTACCAGAGTGGAGGTAGTTTTAATATCCCCGCAGAATCATGTAATCCCCCGATGATACTCACTCACTCAGCCATATTCTAACAATGTGTCTGAGTACAATGCATTGTTAATGGGACTGCAAGTTGCCCGACAACTGGAAATTCAGCGTTTGGAGGCTTATGGAGACTCCAAACTCATAGTAACCTAGTAAGAGGAGAATACGAAGTCAGACATGAACATCTCGTACCTTACTATGAGGCAACAATCAAACTTACCAATTCATTCAAAGAGTTTTACATTGACCACGTGCCACAGCCCGAGAATGTATACGCTGATGCCTTGACTTCCCTTGCAGCCACATTAGTACTCCCTGCTAAATCGAGCAAAAGCATTGAGATTGGAAGTCGCGAGCTTCTTTGCCTTGAAGAAATACTTGAGGCGAATGAAGTCCATACATCATGGATGAATTTCGAACCCAAAGATTGGCGATTCGTCTTTGTTGATTTCGCACTTTACGGAATATTACCCGAAGATCCCAAAGAAGCCACCAAAGTAAAGAAAGAGGCAGAAAGATTCTATTATAATCCTGAGCTTAGTACCTTGTATCGGAAAATGCCAGGTGGAGTTTTACTTCGGTGCCGATCGCAACAAGAAGCACAAGAGGTATTCAAACAAGCACATGATGGAGCCTGCGGTGCTTACCAGTCGGGACCTAAATTAGGAGACCGCATAAAAAGAATGGGTTTTTATTGGCCAATAATGTAACGACCATTTTTTTTTCAAAATTTTGAAATGAAAAAAAAAATCTGAAAATAATTATAATAATAATAAATATAAATATATATTGGGATCTGTTTGGATATAAATCTGAATAGTTGAGAAAAAATCGGATAGAAATTTAAATAGTTGAAAGGAAATCAAATCTTAACCAAAAAAAAA
The DNA here is from genome assembly GCA_036321105.1 of Dracaena cambodiana. Taxonomy (NCBI): domain Eukaryota; kingdom Viridiplantae; phylum Streptophyta; class Magnoliopsida; order Asparagales; family Asparagaceae; genus Dracaena; species Dracaena cambodiana. The sequence goes on along the minus strand of JAYEPQ010000004.1, from coordinate 13,666,946 downwards.
AAAAAAATAATATTTTTTGTTGGACCTCAACTAAGTAGGCTATATCTTAATCCAAAACCTCATTCTCATCTCTCTTCTGGAACGCTGAGAAATTGGAACGCTTGCAGGACGTACGGGAAGAAGAAGAGCGGAAGTAAGGAAGGGGAACGACTCAGCCAAAGGTGAGTTTTTAAACTCACTTACCATGCTATGCTTGTTCTTCATATAGTTCCTATTTTATTTAGATGCATAAATATTAATTCGAAAATAGTCCTATAAATTTTGTTAAAGATAGTTCTATGAATTTTACAATCACGATTGATTAGAATATTTATATTAATTTGTTTCAGGCGAAGGTATATTTGACAAAGAATAAAATTTGAATTTTCACCATTGTCAGCTTGCTTGATTAGGCAGTTAAATAAATTGTCATTAGGATAAATTTCATCGATGCCTATGAAGTTTATACATTGGAGTAGAGTTGGGCTTACAGTTTGAGTTTTGTACGATTTGACCCATAAAGGATTAGTCTGCGATTGGATTGGTATTTTTGATATTATGCCCTTAGAAATTTTAAGTGTGCCCTAAGAATTTCCCTTCTCATTTATAATTGCTGGTTAAATTTTTCTCCCATTTTTTTTCTACTTGTTTGTGAGCCCATTTTTCCTCCCTTGTTGTAAGCCACCATATTTTTTTGGCAGTGCCCACTTAGACTTTCCCCAATTCCATTGGCTAGGGCCCTGGTTTTTCTGGAAATTCTAAATGCGCACGTGAGCACCCTTTTTCCCCATGTTGTAACCACTACTACCCATCATGTGGTGCGCAGTTAGCAATACCCTCAATCTAAGGGGCTTGTGTTGGCTGGTTTTGGGACCCCTAAATACACACATCACTATCCGTGAGCACCTTCTTCCCTTATGTTGTAAATCACTTTATTAATGATGATAGGGTGTACGCTTAGAACCACCCCCAAGTCATGATACTGCATTGGCTGGAATTAAGGAAATTTTCTTTGTGTGCACACATTTTTCAATGAGCACCATTTCCCCCCTATGTTATAAATCACTTCCTGTACGACATATGATGTGCGTTAGAGATATCCAAATCTTATGCATATAACTGCTATTGCTATCCGGATTCGCGGACATATAGAAAAAAAAGGGGTGATTAAATAAAAGCGACATGTTTCTATATTTCATAAATATGCATAAAATCCAACATGCGATTTTATAAGTTTTAATTCCAGTTGTTTGTTATATATTGAAAAGAAAGGAAAAATAATACTAATACAAGGTATGATAAGACACCGTATAAATGCAAATTGTTACTGTATAAGATTGGTGATAGATAATTAAATTACCGCAACGTTATATTGTCACTGATATTATTACTGTTCTCTGAACTCTAATTATTATCACCAATCTATATTCTGAACTAAAATTTACTGAAATCATAAATTTATATTGAAATTGATAATTAACACCGAACTTGATATACACTAGGGGTTTGGGAAAAAATTTAGGTTTGTATGAATTAGATGGCTGAACGTAACTGTACTGTGCCACTGTTTTCCATTATGGAAGGATCGGGATAGGCTCCGATCAACTTACTGCGCCACTGTTTCCCATTTTTGGGAGGATCGGGATAGGCTCCGATCAACTTACTGTTCCGTTTTTCCGGGGGTAGACGGGGATACGTTCAGACCAGCTATATTCATATTTCCTGACTTTTCAAATACCATAATTAAAAGACATTAACTGAAATAATAAAAATAAACACAATAATGATTACTACGTAGAGCCTTCCATTTTTTTTATTTGCATAACTGTTTATGACATTGAGTTATCATTGCTATCCTTTCATGTTTTATATGAGATCACTTTACTGACGATCCTGGTTATGCATGACCAGATGCAGACCTTTATGAGGAAGTAGATCCTCCGGATACAGGACATGATATGGCATATTTTAAAGAACAAGCGGATCTGCAGGAGTGATTACTTCCTTTGGTTAACTGCTTTCTTTTAAAAAAAAATGTAATAAGTGTTGATGACACTTTATTTAAGTTTATGCGAGACAGTCCTTTTCTTTTATTTTAAAATAATTTAACTGTGGTGACATTTGTTAATTTTATTTTGAGGGGATTTATTATCGCTTTGTTTTGATAAAGAAAAATTTCATTTAGTTTCTGCATGTTATTCATATTAAATTGTAAATGGTGACTGTAATATTTTGTTTGAGGCTCGTCGAGTTATCATTCGACGCCGAACGTTCCAGCTTTCCACACTACTGGGAGTTGGGGCGTTACAGGTGGTATCAGAGCCTAGGTTATTTAAATCTATTCAAGTGATTTGAACAAACTTGAATATCATTACAGTCAGCAAAATGTATATGTATATAATAATAGTTTAATTTTGTTAAAGTATTTAAGGTTCGATACGACTATACACATATATGCGTAAATATGATTTCCTACATATATCTATTTACTTTTATTATGTTTATTTAAGTAATACTTACGTTATTTTGTTCCTCAGAAGGATGGCTCGTCAGGCTAATAGGAATGGGGGAAATTCCGGTTCGACCTCAAACTCCGTTGATACCAATGAAATATTGGGACTGCTTAGCAAGATGGTTGACGCGCAACAACAGCAGGCCGAAGCCTTTCGAGTGGGAGTGATGGCAGCCCTAGATCGTGTGGCGGAACCGAGGGACCAGCGTCCAGGAGGGATATATGATTTCAGACGTTTTCATCCAGCAACTTTCTCAGGAACAGTAGGAGCCTTGGAGGCTGAACAGTGGCTCATGCAGATGGAAGACTTATTAAGGGCTACTCGGATTCCTGAGGCCGACAAAGTAAATGTCGTCAAAATTCAATTGACGAATATTGCAAGGGCTTGGTGGCAAACAGAGGAGAGCAGACTATCCCAACCAATCTCGTGGGAAGCTTTCACAACGAGCTTCCTTGCAAGGTTCTTTCCGAGAGCAGCCAGGAGGGAAATGGAGCACCAATTCATTAACTTGAGGCAGGCCGGGATGACAGTAGAGGAGTATGCATCAGAGTTTGTCCGTCTGAGTCGATTTGCGCCATACATGGTGTCAAATGAGGCAGATCGTGCTCATCGCTTCCAACAGGGATTGAGGATAGATATCCAGAAATATTTAGTAACCTCCAGAATAGAGACCTATGCTGAGGTTATTGATGCAGCTCAGGATGTAGAGCAAGTAATAAATAAGGAGAGGAGGATTCAATCTTCTGTGCCCAAGAGGTCGGCCAGTCAAATATTGGGTTGAACTTCAGCTAGGAGTGCGGAGAAGCGGCTGGTTACTTCTTCGCAACAGAAGGTCACTTGCACACATTGTCAGAAGTCAGGACACACTATCAAGGAGTGTCGGTATGCCAACAACTTATTGTAGATACCAAAAAAAAAAAAAAAAAAAAAAATTATTTTTGCTAAGTGGGCACACCCGCGGGTTGCACCCGCGGTTTGCATCCCGCGGGACCCTCGCGGGATGCCACCCGCGGGAGCACCCGCGGGTTGCAACCCGCGGGAACCCCCGCGGGTTGCCACCCGCGGGAAGATTCCCGCGGGTTGCAACCCGCGGGAGGATTCCCGCGGGTTGCAACCCGCGGGAGGATTCCCGCGGGTGGCAACCCGCAGGGGCGCGGGTTGCCACCCGCGGGTTGTTTTTCGTTGTTTTCCCGTTATTTTATTTCCTATTTTATTTTCTTAATAATCCGTGATCCGCTTTTTCAGGAGAGAATTGAGCCGGATTTCGAGCTTCTTCGGTTTATAAAATACAGGAATTTAACGGGAGAGGGGACTTTTGACTTTTGGACTTTTGGGATTGGAGGGAGATCCTTTCGGGAAGAGTCCAATTTTTCAGAGTCCAAATATTCAGAGAGGAGTTCCTCAATTCAGAGAGATTGGATCGTCAACGGAGTACAGAAATAAAGCTCCACCGCTGCCAGACCCACAAAAATAAAGGGGAATCGAAATCAATCGATCCCCATTCTTGTAATCTCGATTTTCTATTTTGTAATTTTTCTTTTATTGCTGTAATTCAAAATTAAATTGGCATATAAAGGAAGATTCAATTTTTCGGGCAAACAAGAACTGGCGACCACAGTGGGAGCTCCTCTGTTTACCACAGAGAATTTGGTGGCGCAGTCCGACCGGGTGCCGATTGGCTCAATGGTTGAGATGCTGGTCATAGAAGTTGACCAGCAAAAATATGAGGAATTTCTTTCCTCCTCTGATTCGGAGCCTAGGCGTCATCGCCGGGTGACGATGAAAAAAGGTGAGGCGTCATCGCCCACTGGAAATCAAAAGGCGTCATCGCCTATGAAAATTTACGAGGCGTCATCGCCCGTTGAAATTTACGAGGCGTTATCGCCCGTTCCAAAGTCAAACCAGTCCCTGACCCGCTCCCAAAAGAGAAATTTAAGGCGTAAAACTCAACGAGCACGCCTAAATCATACAGAAAAAATTGCAGGAAACTCCAAGACAGTAAAAAAATCCGGAAGTAATTCCATGAGCGCAAACCCGCGGGTTGCAACCGCGGGTGGCAACCCGCGGGTCGCAACCGCGGGTGGCAACCCGCGGGTTGCAACCGCGGGTGGGAACCCGCTGTTCCCAACCGCGGGTGGCATCCCGCTCTTGCCAACCGCGGGTGGGAACCCGCGGTTCCCAACCGCGGGTGGCAACCCGCGGTTGCCAACCGCGGGTGGGAACCCGCGGTTCCCAACCGCGGGTGGCAACCCGCGGTTGCCAACCGCGGGTGGCATCCCGCGGTTGCCAACCGCGGGTGCCAACCCGCCGCTTCCAACCGCGGGTGTCAACCTCCAGGTTGCAACCACGGGTACAAATCTGGGTACAAATCTGCAATTTCAATCGCGGGTTGCATCCCGCAGATGCCACCGACGGGTTACGTTCAATGAACACAACTCTCATGTCTCCTCGAGCACGTCTATGGCGAGCACGCAACATGCACCAAAAATTTTAATCTCTCTATCAGAGGCATCTGGGGCCCATACAACTACTCAGGACAACGTGCACTCCAGAAGAATCCGCAGGAGAGTTGGGGAACAATCTGATGCTGGAAAAGAGCTCAGCCCTGAGATATTGCAGACTCTCAAGTATTATGAACCAAGTTTGCGACGCAAGCGGCGTCAGGTTGCAAATAGAGAGGAGAAGATATCTCAAGACTTGAGAGAATACCTCAATTGGAAGAAGAACTCTGCACAAAATACTCCTCAATGCCAATGCGAACAGTTAATCTCAGCTGTTCTATCAAACTGCGAGTGCCATCCGAGACAATCCGTTTTTGAGCGGATCACCGAACCTAAAAGAATACGGACGGTGAAAAAGGCATACTCTGGAACCGATCTACCTGCTGCCTCATCAAATATGGTTAATAAAGGTAAAAAGGTGGTCGGAAACAACCTTTCGGATAAAGAAATTACTCCAGGATCAAAAGGAGTTTCTATCGAACCAGAGGGCGCGCTTCTAGAAGAAGTCTCTGAAAGGCTTGAGAGACAAGAAAAACGTCTCGAACAGCACGAGGAGACCATAGAAGAAATGAAACAACTTTTGATTGAGTTGCTGGCTCAAACTAGAAAGAACCAATCATCGCCGTCCATTTCTAGTCGGCAGAAAGGAAAACGGCCTGTCCAAATAAATGAAGACAGCGAAGACGAAGATGAAGAAGTGCCTCCTCATTCAAGAGAGGAAGAGGAAGTGAAAGTTATCCTCAATCCTCACGCAGAGAAAATAGAGAAGATGGAGAACCAATTACAAGCTCTTCTTCATCGCAAAAAGCTACAAGAGGTGGGGGTAGTCCGTCCCTATCCCGTAGAATGGGAGACCGTACCCTATCCTGCAAAATATAAACCGTTGAATCTTCAATCATTCGACGGTAAAAGTTCGCCGCAGCAACACATCTTCTATTTCCTCTCACAGACAGGACATCTCATGGGGAATGATCCAACTATGACTAGGATATTTGCGAGCACTTTACGGGGGCCCGCATTTACCTGGTTTATGCAACTTCCCCAGGGAACAATTAAATCTTGGGCTGATGTAGAACGTGAGTTCCTAGCCCGATTCTTTGAAGATGATATAGAAGTCTCCATATTATCTTTGCTAGCAGCGAAGCAAGAAGAAGGCGAAACGGTCAAAACTTATGTCGAGCGGTTCCGAGAACTTTCCGTTCGATGCCCACATGGCATGACGCAGGATACGCTTGTGGAAACCTGCAGACATAACTTGTTGACCGATATTTTAGACAAGATGGGTTCGGTCGAATCCAAGTCATGGAAGGATCTGCTTAAGCAGGGCGAACATGCCGAAGAAATACTTCGACGTCTCGAAATGCAACAGTCTGCAACCGGAGACGGTGCAAACGAATCTCCATTCCATTTTTCCCGTTCAAAAGGGAAAGACATAACGGCAATGGCGGTAGAAAGTACACTGAAGCAGAAACCATGGCCAACTACAAGCAACACAGCAAAATCGCCCAGACTTCAAAAGCAGTATTCGTTCAAGGATGAACATACTGCTACTATGTTCAATCTGCTCACCAAACGCAAGATGCTTAAATTGCCGGAGAGCAAGAGACCTGAAGAAGTAGGGAAAACTAACGATCCGAATTACTGCCTGTACCATCGGATTGTAGGTCACCCCACAAAAAATTGTTTTATCTTAAAAGATAAAATTCAAGCGTTGATTGACGCTGGAGCAGTTCAGCTCAAAGCTGAACAAAAAAGGAGTTAGAGCTAACTCCGACACATTTAATGCGTGAGGTCTAAAGGTACCACTTGGGCTCACAACAATTCCCAAAAAATGGGCTCAGGGCGGTTAATTTAAACCCCCAATTAAAAAAAAAAAAAAAAAAAAAAAAAAGGGAAACACCCAACGCCGACAAGGCTACGGGAAGGGAATAAATTTCTCGCCAACCCCATCATACTGGGGGTAATAAGTATGAATTACCCAACGCCGACAAGGCTACGGGAAGGGAATAAATTTCTCGCCAACCCCATCATACTGGGGGTAAAAAGTATGAATTACCCAACGCCGACAAGGCTACGGGAAGGGAATAAATTTCTCGCCAACCCCATCATACTGAGGGTAAAAGTATGAACTGCCCAACGCCGCTAAGGCTACGGGAAGAGAATAAATTTCTCGTCAACCCCACCATACTGGGGGTAAAAAGTATGAATTACCCAACGCCGACAAGGCTACGGGGAGAGAATAAATTTCTCGTCAACCCCACCATACTGGGGGTAAAAGGTATGAATTGCCCGACGCCGCTAAAGCTACGGGGAGAGAATAAATTTCTCGTCAACCCCACCATACTGGGGGTAAAAGGTATGAATTGCCCGACGCCGCTAAAGTTACGGGAAGAGAATAGATTTCTCGCCAACCCCATCATACTGGGGGTAATAAGTATGAATTACCCAACGCCGACAAGGCTACGGGAAGGGAATAAATTTCTCGCAAACCCCATCATACTGGGGGTAAAAAGTATGAATTACCCAACGCCGACAAGGCTACGGGAAGGGAATAAATTTCTCGCCAACCCCATCATACTGAGGGTAAAAGTATGAACTGCCCAACGCCGCTAAGGCTACGGGAAGAGAATAAATTTCTCGTCAACCCCACCATACTGGGGGTAAAAAGTATGAATTACCCAACGCCGACAAGGCTACGGGGAGAGAATAAATTTCTCGTCAACCCCACCATACTGGGGGTAAAAAGTATGAATTACCCAACGCCGACAAGGCTACGGGGAGAGAATAAATTTCTCGTCAACCCCACCATACTGGGGGTAAAAGTATGAATTGCCCAACGCCGCTAAGGCAAAGGGAAGAGGAAAAGTTTGGTATTTAAACCCAAACGAAACCCTCGACAACTCACTATGCTGAGGATAATAGCATGGCTAGCCCAACTCAAACGGTAGTTGGTAAAGGCAAATCAAACCCGTTGATAGCTGGGGGTTTGCTAAAAATCCTAATCAGATAAATCTCCTGTCACGTTAAGATTTCACCTCTGACAGCAAAACTTTTCTTGTCATTTTGCTCCGACAGAGCAAGCGACACTCCAAAATATTAGTCAAGTTAAAATCATACCTCTGACATCATAATTCAAAATCAAAAGAGATAAAATCCTAATTAAATCGGTCCCCTGTCACGTTAAGATTTCACCTCTGACAGAAAAGAAAATTCATACTTCATCAAGTCCAACATTACAACCTCTGATGAACGTGCTTTTGATATCGTTAAGTTGAAAATTACCTCTGACGAAAATCATCTCCCTATCAAGTTAACAGTTACCTCTGATAGTCCGATTCCAAAACTAAATACGTTAACCGTCACCTCTGTTTAGTCAGCTTGACCCTATCACGACCAGATCCTCTGAATAGGTTAAGCTCCAAGACACGTTTAATGTCACCTCTGTCTTTTCCTGATTCGTCATACTAGATGTCACTGAACGGTTAGGATTAAAATAAGCACGTTAATATTATACCTCTGCTTGACCTAAAATAAGTACGTTAACATTATACCTCTGCTTGTCTTCTAATGAGTACGTTAAAATCATACATCTGCTTGTTATGGAATAAATAAATATATTAACAGTTATCCCTATCGACCAAATCTTTTAAAAAAGTCTATAACCAAAATTAAAAAAATCCAAAGTATTTCAAAATTCAGTACGGTTCAATACAGAACTTCAAAAACTTTGGAGGGGGTTATGTAGACACTAAAAATAATTAAATAAATATATATATAAAAAAAAAAAAAAAAAAAAAAAAACCTAATTTTGCTAAGTGGGCACACCCGCGGGTGCACCCGCGGGATGCAACCCGCGGGAGCACCCGCGGGTTGCAACCCGCGGGGGCACCCGCGGGAAGCATCCCGCGGGAGCACCCGCGGGATGCAACCCGCGGGTGCACCCGCGGGTTGCAACCCGCGGGGGCACCCGCGGGAAGCAACCCGCGGGAGCACCCGCGGGTTGCAACCCGCGGGAGCACCCGCGGGTTGCAACCCGCGGGAGCACCCGCGGGTTGCAACCCGCGGGAGCACCCGCGGGAAGCAACCCGCGGGAGAACTCCCGCGGGTTGCAACCCGCGGGAGCCCCCGCGGGTTGCCACCCGCGGGAGGATTCCCGCGGGTGGCAACCCGCGGGGGCGATCCCGCGGGTTGCCACCCCGGGTTGTTTTTCGTTGTCTTCCCGTTGTTTTATTTCCTATTTTATTTTCCTGATAATCCGTGATCCGCTTTTTCAGGAGAGAATTGAGCCGGATTTCGAGCTTCTTCGGTTTATAAAATACAGGAATTTAACGAGAGAGAGGACTTTTGGGGATTTTTTTTGGATTCTTGGACTTTGGGAAGATTTCGGGCGAGCTCGTGAGATCAAAGAAAAGAGCAGAGCCATCTTCTCCTGGTCGGACGGTCAACGGAGGCAGCAACGAGACTCCACCGCCACCCGAACCCACATAAAAAGGGAATAAACTAATATTCCCGTTCTTGTAATTCTTCGGAATTTTTGTAATCTCAAATCTTCGTTGTAATCAAATAATTTTTGCAATGGAATCAAAGGTTATTGATGCAGCTCAGGATGTAGAGCAAGTAATAAATAAGGAGAGGAGGATTCAATCTTCTGTGCCCAAGAGGTCGGCCAGTCAAATATTGGGTTGAACTTCAGCTAGGAGTGCGGAGAAGCGGCTGGTTACTTCTTCGCAACAGAAGGTCACTTGCACACATTGTCAGAAGTCAGGACACACTATCAAGGAGTGTCGGTATGCCAACAACTTATGTCTAGCATGTGGATCAAGTGAACACAGGATCAGAGATTGCCCACGAAGGAGCAACAGGGGTCAACGCCCCGTCTTCCAGCACCCCAACAACAACAACCACCAAAGGATCAAATCAGCAGTCAGAATAGGCGACCACTTCCACCTCAAAACAAAATTTACGAGCAGGCCAAGAAGAATATGACAGTGGATAAAGGACGTGGGCAAGCACATAATCTAACTGCGGAGCAAGTGGAGAAGTCAGATGATGTGGTGACAGGTATGATTCTAGTATATCATGTACCTGCATCCGTTTTATTTGACTCGGGAGCATCACATTGCTTTATTTCTTCTACATTTGTGACACGACATGCCATACCTTGTGAAAACCTGAACATTAGATGGAGAATTAGTACGGGTAATGGGAGTATTGATTCTACTCAAATGTGTAGAATATGTCCTGTAGTGATTTGTAAAAGGAAATTTTATGCTAATTTCCTGGTTATCGATACTCACGGATTTGATGTGATACTGGTAATGGATTGGTTAAGTACCTTCCATGCAATTATTGATTGTCGGAGGAGGAGCGTTGTCTTCAAGATACCGAATCACCTGGAGTTCGAATTCATCGGGGGCAGCAGTACCAAGGAGCCAACAGAATTCAGAGCTCAACCTAAGGAGGAAGTAATAATCCAAATGGGTGCTATACCGGCGGACATCCCAGTGGTGTCGGAGTTCTTAGATATCTTTGAGGATTTCTCAGAACTACCACCAGACAGGACAGTGGAGTTCGCCATCGAGCTTCTTCCTGGCACCACACCAATCTCTCAAGCACCATATCGAATGGGTCCAGCAGAGCTAAAGGAAGTTAAGGTACAATTAGATGAGTTGGAAGCTAAAGGTTTTATTAGACCAAGTACTTCCCTTTGGGGTGCACCAGTACTTTTGACTGGGAAGAAAGATGGAAGCAAAAGATTATGCATTGATTATAGAGGATTGAATAGGGTCACTATTAAGAATCGGTATCCACTACCGAGAATTGATGATTTGTTTGATCAACTTGGCGGTGCTAAAGTATTTTTCAAGTTGGACCTTAAGTCTGGATATCACCAAGTGAAAGTGAAGGAATCAGACATTCCTAAAACAGCATTCCGAACTCGATATGGGCATTTTGAATTCTTAGTGATACCATTCGGAGTAACAAATGCACCTGTAATTTTTATGAACTTAATGAATCGAATTTTTCTTCCATATTTGGATAAATTCGTTGTGGTGTTCATAGATGACATATTAGTGTATTCTAAGACCCAAGAGGATCACACTAAGCATTTAAGGGTAGTCTTGGAGACGCTAAGGAAGGAGAAATTATATGGGAAGCTCAGCAAATGTGAATTTTGGCTGAAGAGTGTTTCATTTTTGGGACACATTATTTCTCAAGGAGGAATCTCTGTTGATCCTGGCAAGGTTTCAGCAGTGAAGGATTGGCCGATTCCGAAAAATGTTTCAGAAGTGAGGAGCTTTCTAGGATTGGCAGGTTATTATCGAAAGTTCGTTCATGACTTTTCTAAAATTGCAGGGCCTCTGACCAAACTCCTGAGGAAAGGAGAGAAGTACGACTGGACAGTCGAATATGATGCAACTTTCAATGAGTTGAAGATGAGGCTCACAATAACACCAGTATTAGCCGTTCCGGAAGGGACCGAAGGAATGGTTGTGTACAGTGATGCGTCCGGCAAAGGGCTAGGTTGTGTGTTGATGCAACGGGGACGGGTCATAGCTTATGCTTCTAGACAATTGAGGCCACATGAGAAAAACTATCCCACACATGATTTGGAGCTTGCAGCTGTGATTTTTGCATTGAAGATTTAGAGACACTACTTGTTGGGTAGTAGAGTAGAGATTTATACAGACCATAAGAGCCTTAAGTATATCTTCATACAGAAAGAACTTAATATGAGACAGAGAAGGTGGCTTGAATTGATGGCAGATTATGACATCAACTTGCAGTACCATCCAGGTAAGATCAATGTGGTACTAGATGCTTTAAGCAGGAAGCCAATGGCAATGGTTCTAACTCAGCAAAAAGAGCTATTTGAAGAGATTATAAAGTTAGAATTAGAAATTTTCTTACCCGGTGCTGAGGCTCAAATGCTGGCTTTGCAACTTCAACCTTCATTGGTAGAGAAAATTAAAGAAGCTCAGAAAGATGATCCTAAGTTGCAAAGATTTCAAAGACAAGTAGAAGAAGGACGGAGAACAGATTTATGTATTCACGCAGATGGATCTCTTCAATTTGGCAACAGGTTGTGTGTGCCCAAAGGAGAAATTTAGCAGAAAGTATTATCAGAGGCTCATAGTTCAGTCTATTCAGTCCATCCCGGAGGAACAAAGATGTATCAAGACATGAAGCAATATTTTTGGTGGCATGGAATGAAGCGTGAAATCGCCAAGTTTGTATCCAAATGCTTGACTTGTCAACAAGTTAAAGCAGAGCATCAAAGAATGCCGGGACTCCTTCAACCTCTACCCATACCTGAATGGAAATGGGAAAGAGTTACTATGGATTTTGTTACCGCATTGCCACGTAGTCCCAAGGGTAATAATGCAATCTGGGTGATTGGGGACCGCCTTACTAAAGTAGCGCATTTCATACCATGTCGTGTATGACAGTTTACCGAAATGTTGGTAGAGAAGTATATGCGTGAAGTGGTAAAATTACATGGTGTGCCAGTCAGTATTGTATCGGATCGAGATGCTCGGTTCACCTCTCAGTTTTGGAAGAAATTGCAAGATAGTCTGGGGTCAAAATTAGAATTCAGCACAGCATATCATCCAGAAACATATGGTCAATCAGAAAGGACTATCCAGACATTGGAGGATATGTTGAGGGCCTGTATGCTTGACTCGGGGGCTCATGGGAGGATTACCTGCATCTAGTGGAATTCGCCTACAATAATAGCTACCAAGCAAGCATCAAGATGGCACCGTTTGAGGCTCTGTATGGAAAGAAATGTAGGTCTCCGTTATATTGGGATGATATTGGAGAAAGAAAACTGCTTGGACCAGAGATAATTATCCAGACAGTAGATAAAATTAACTTAATACGGCAACACCTGAGAGCAGCCCAAGATCGACAGAAGAACTGGGCAGACCAACGACGACAGTTTCTGAAATTTCAAGTTGGGGACTCAGTTTTCTTGAAGGTGTCGCCCACACGTGGAGTCATTCGCTTTGGCAATCGTGGGAAGTTAAGCCCAAGATTTATCGAACCCTTCCAAATCTTGGAACGGATAGGCAAAATCTCCTATCGCCTGGCACTACCGTCTACACTGGAGCAAGTACATAACGTTTTCCACGTCTCGCAATTAAAACGATATGTTCATGATGAAAAGCATATCGTGGACTATTCAGAACTGGAGGTTGGACTAGACCTCTCCTATCCAGAAGAACCAGTCTCCATACTTGACCGAATGGAGAAGACTTTGAAGAACAAAGTAATTCCACTTGTGTTGATTTCTTGGAATCGACATTCTAATCGGGAAGCAACCTGGGAGTGAGAGGAAGACATTCGAGAGCGTTTTCCACACTTATTTGAATAAATGTATAACCCCTCTCCATCATTTAAGTTTAAAGAAATTTCGAAGACGAAATTTTTCTTAAGGGGGGTAGAATGTAACGACCATTTTTTTTTTCAAATTTTTGAAATGAAAAAAAAAATCTGAAAATAATAATAATAATAAATATAAATATATATTGGGATATGTTTGGATATAAATCTGAATAGTTGAGAAAAAATTGGATAGAAATCTAAATAGTTGAAAGGAAATCAAATCTTAACAAAAAAAAAAAATAATATTTTTTATTGGACCTCAACTAAGTAGGCTATATCTTAATCCAAAACCTCATTCTTATCTTTCTTCTGGAACGCTGAGAAATTGGAACGCTTGCAGGACGTACGGGAAGAAGAAGAGCGGAAGTAAGGAAGGGGAACGACTCAGCCAAAGGTGAGTTTTTAAACTCACTTAACATGCTATGCTTGTTCTTTATATAGTTCCTATTTTATTTAGATGCATAAATATTAAATCGAAAATAGTTCTATAAATTT
>JAYEPQ010000004.1:13645567-13648067 GCA_036321105.1 Dracaena cambodiana | reverse complement strand
TTGCTAACTTATTAATTTGCGATTATTTTTTTTTTGCTTGTTGTAATTCCTTTTCGATTGCTGAAATATCTTACTTGTTGATTCTGATAAATTATTAACTGAACTAAAATCAACAATTACAAATAAGATAAATTTAAATTACAAAATATAAATTACAACAATTAATAACTGGAATTGAAATAAAAAAAATTAGAATCTTGTTTTTTTGTTTAGATGATGACTGTAATTAGGTTGCAGACTTAATATAATTTATGAAGATAAATATGAAAATTATTGTAAAACTTAATATAAAATTAGAATAGATTATGTATTACAAAATAGTTTTATATTTTTTTTTAGATATTTTAAATTTATTTTTTAATTTATAAAAATTATTTTATATAGATTTATATTTTGTTTATTAAATAAATAAGAAATTATATGACCTACGTTATGTGTTACGTTATATGCGACATAACCTAATAGAGGCAGAATATTACGTTACCATTATCGCTATTTTTAACATTGCATGGAAGCTTCTAACTATAAGGAATACCTACATACCATGAATGCAAATCTCTAGATATGCATGTACTCAAATCATTGAAACTGTAAATGGTTTTATCTCGTATATATAACAACCTTAAGAATGTAAAAATTCTAGACGTGGATTAAGATTTATTGAGTTATGGATTCAAGTCTTAGTCTCTAGTATTTACTTTAGTTAATTAATTTAACCTTCTCCTTTTATTTTAAATCTTTCTTGTAAAAATCCTTTTTACAACATTAGAAATTCATTTCATGTGAATCAAAACTCATAAGCAATGTGAGCGTTACAGTTTTTAATAAATCCCCATAAGCTAATAAGCCGTACGCTTGTCACGCAAATACATAATTCCATACATATTCATTTTTCAGTATCCAAGTTTAGCATGAAAATCTCCTTTATAATAAATCTCGTGTATGATAGTTTCATATATTTTCCAATGAAATAAGTATATTAGTCTTTTCAGAAAATAATGTAGACAACTCCTATGATACTCGAAATGACTAATATTATCATACATACATACTCATTTCTTATTGCCATATATAGTTTTTGAGGAGAAGAAACATTTATTATTATTATTATTATTATTATTATTATTTTGCAGAAGAAAGACTCTTTTTGGTTGAGGAAAAATAAAGGAAAAGAAAAGAAAATAAGAAAAAAATAATATTTTCTATTATTTGGTTTGAGAGAAAATCTAAAAGAAAAAAAATATTCTTTTTTTACTATAACCAAACATAAAGAAAAACTAATTTCTATTTTTTTCTTTCTTTTTCTTTCATCCATTTTCTTTCTTTTTCTTTCATCCATTTTCTTTCAAACCAAACACAGCCAACCAGAGTGGACATATGGTGCTCCATTTCTAGTGGAATATCTCATAGATAAACGTGGTTCAAGACATTGCTCTTACTGAAATAATTAATTTATAATGATATGCTGTTACCTTTAATTAGTAGCCAAATGAGGTTGCAAAGATTAGGAAAAAAATTATTATTCTAATATCTTTGTTCATAATTAAATAATACATTATAATATAACTATTCAAATCTGGTGGGGACGATAGGTTTATTTTTTTTAAATGATATAAATTTGCATGTTCGATTGAACAATATTATGAGAATTAACAAAGTGAACTTTTTTGTTCATCATAATTATAATAAGCCAGAGGATTAATGACAACTGCTACAATTCAAGGAATGTTACTATCCAATCCTGAAGATGGCGAGACATTTTTCCAGTTTAATTAACTATTAATTAACGAAAAAAATCATTATCAACAAGACGGCAATTTATCATATTAGCGACCAGCAGTTATCAACAATCTTCGTGCATACGTATTGTTTTTCTTTTCTTTTCTTTTATTTTTTTTTCTAATTTTTGAATTAAAACTAGATAATTAAAGTGCCCTACTAAAGTTAATTTAAAAATACAATATTTTTTTTTTGTTGTGAAGTGCTTGATGTACTAAAGTATTTAATTAGTAAACCCGCCATTTTTGTTTCTAGTTTTTTTTTTTTTTTTTTTTGACAATAAACGGCGAGACATAGCTCTCCGCATTCCATTAAAGAGGCATAACAGAACAATAAGAATATTCAGACAAGTATTACAATAGTCCAATAATAAAGTTACGTAAAATAGGTTCTAAATAAGGCTAAGAAAGATAAAAACTAAAAAACAGTGCAACAATCCTGCATGCAAAGGCCGCTAGATCATATGTTCTCAGTCCATTGCTCCCCGTATTTTTGATGTGCTCTTCTACTCCTTTTCTACTTGGCTAACGTCCATATCCTCTGTCGAAAAGTCACCCAATAGATGAAACCTCTCCTCATCTGAGGGGACACCTATTATCACGCCTGTCTGTCCATGTCCTCAGTTCATCGCTCCCCATATCTTTGTTTCTAGTGTCTTAATTTATGTGAAACTGCAGTACGTACGTAATACTGTAGAGTTATCGATCTCCTTCGTATTTAA